>JAKSZP010000634.1:0-49070 GCA_022478985.1 Massospora cicadina
TTTACAAAGTATGTTTCCCACAACTCCACAAGTTTGAGATTTACCTCTGTAAATTCCAGGTCAAATAAAATCTGCTGGTGCCCTTACAGCCTCATCTGTGACAATGAGAAAAAACCTGAAGTTAAAGACATTAAAATGTGATAAATTGAAAGAATACTTAAAAACTATATTATACAGTATCTAAACTCTGATTTAAAAATATTTTGCACTACAAAATGCGTGATTTTATTACCAAAGCAATAATTATGTACAAATAACTAAATACTCCTTGCAATATTTGATGTTTATAAATGGTACTTAAAAATAGATTGTGCCTTTAAAGAAAGTTTATTTGTATATCAATACAAAGCTTGATCCAGGGTATAATCTTAATTAAAAATAATATAGATTAGTTTTCTACTTTAGCAATAGTTGAATATTTGCAATGTAGCTTTTATATAAGAAACTCAAGATAATAATAACATTAAAAGTAAAATTAATAGAAAGAAAATATAAATTTTTCTATATATTCAATTTAGCTCCATGGAATCTGTTTTACTAAATAATCTCATTAAAACATATGTACCATGTAGAGGAGTGGTAGCATATCGTGGTCTCTCTCCTCTCTGGGTTGGGTTTTGATTGAAACAGGTTTAAAACCAGAATAGGCTTAAAACTCAGCGTATTATGTTTGTCCTAAGGTTGACCCGCCTCATTTAATCAACATATGTACCATGTTTGCTTACTCTATATGCCACAAATTTTTGCAACAACTATTTTACAATTTTATAATTGAGAGTTTATCTTATTAAAGTGTTACTTTATATTTGATTGTATACTCTATATTATAAACTCCTAACTATACTAATAACAGCTACTTAAAATATGATGTGATATAATACCTTCAAGGTTATAAAAAAGTATATGAATGAGCTATAAACTTGATGAATATGAATGGCTACCTTAATATTAAAATCTGATCTAATCTAATCTAGAATAGAAAGAATATTACTTTTTTATTCTAGTTTTATGATTTTTTACAATGAGAGCAATACTACACTTTTAGTTATAATTCTATAAAGTATTACTCATTTTAAAAAGTATAAGCAAGATATTGTATCATATAATTATATATACACTTTATAATATATATGAGACATATATTAAAAGTTAACTATTTTAGATTATATTTTAAATTTATTTTAGAAAATGTTTTTGTGATTTTTTGAATAACTTACTCATATCCTAGTATTATACAATACTAGAAGCATATACTTTGGTACATTAAAAAATAAAAATTCAGACTATATAATTGTTTTTTATTATACATAAACTAAGCTACACTTAAGTGCATGTTTCTGTTATATCTATGGGCCTTGGAATATTTAAGAATTAGAATTTAACATAAACTGTTTATAATTATGATTATCATAAAAACTTTTAGCTTTAATAAAATAGCTTTAATTTTAACTTAGTTACTTAACTAAATTTGCAAATTAAGTGGATGCGTAGTTATCAATAACCATCAATGAGGAAAATCTTCATTTTGACAATCTTTGATACCATTCTGACAATGCTTTTGCTTCACTTCTGTCCACCCTTTCATGAATCCTCCATTTCATGCTGGCTGGAGATCCCTCACCCCCTTCCCCACCTTATATGGCATCTTAGGTTTTTAGACAGTGAATCATATTATGAACTTTTTTTAAATGGGCAATCCATTTGTTTGGCTTACAAAAATAAAGATGCGCGGGTGCCCCTTTTTGAGAAGGCTCACTAGTTCTTAATTTATAGCTATACTAGCTTTTATGTTTTGTTCATTATTAAAATATCAGTCTATATACTGACTGGAAGTAATTATTTGGCAAAAATTCATATATATATAATTTAAAAATGTATAAAAATTTACACAGTGCTATTCTGTTTAAAAATCTCTGGTAAGAAAGTAATCTTTATATTAAGATGATGTGGTAAAGAAAATTATAGCAGTTGCTAGACATTGCTTAAATCACCAATCATTGTATAGTCTATGTTTTTGTCTTTATTAGCATACTCCTTTTAGTAAAATGTATTCTGCTTTGTGCTGCACAAGTTGCAAATTTAAATGCTATACTAGTCACATCACCCAAAATTTTGTCTTATTTGTTAGTTTATTCAGATAATAAGAGCTCAAAGAAAATTGAAATAATGTTACCTGTTGAATGACTAATTACTAGAGTCTTAAAGAATAGATTATAGAGATTACGTAGCTTGAAAGTTGGTGTAGTGCAAACTCACTTTATGCGTTAAATGCATAGGTCACTCTTGGCTTGATCCAACTCTCAGATTACTGTATAACAAAACTATGTAGTAAGCAAACTAATCTTTGTTATAGGAAACCTATGGTAAAGACTCCAACAAAGTTCAGTAAGTTAGACAGTAGAAACGATCCTTTAACTAGAGTATATGGACAATTCTTTATCTATATTACTTCATTCAAGTTCATTTGATTTCATGAGATGAGGATCATTGAATATTATAAAAATTGGTTATGACAATAAGTTAATTTTCAAAAATGATTTAATTAGGAAGTAGTGGGTTGCAATACAAATTAGTTTGTTGTAGGGTAAAATTGGCCAATGGGGTAGGGATTGTATTATGACTTAAATTTTGCAAATTAGGAATCAATTCAATGATGATCCAACTCTTCCTCCCTTGGCTTGATGTACCACACAAACTTTAGTGGGATGTTCATCAGGCTTGTGATAAAATCAGAGAAACTTACCATGAATATGATTAAATTTCCTCCCATCAACCAAACTTTGAACATTTATAGGCTTAACAGCAACCCATTCAAGCACAATGCAAGGCCCTTTTTGAAAGTAGTAAACTTATGTGTCATGCCAAATCCATATATATCAACATACACAGCTATTTTCTGACTGCAAAGCTCACCATTGTGAACCTATAAAAATCTTCTATCTTTTTCTAATTATTTCTACTAGTTAGAGCTGCTATATAGGCTTTTTTAATTTTTATTAGGGGTTTACCAGTCATTTAAAGTACTCAGATGGAAAAATATCATCCTCATTGGTAATGATGAAATGAAATAAGGGCAGTGATGCATGTTGTTAACTGTAGAAGAGCTAGAAAGTAGAATTGCGTACTTCTTAGTAATTGATATTTCAAGTAGAAAATAATAAGTCCACTAATATGTTTTAATGAGAAGAAATTTTGTTGGAAAACTTCTGAGAAGCTTATAATAAGACAATGTTTGCATGTTCCGCTATGGCATTGTTTTTAGATGACAAGGGATGGAAAGAACCCTGAAATTACCATTAGCTCATTCATCTTAAGAATAATCAAGATTTGAAATTAATCGCATTGTCTGTGAAAATAACATGTATTCAACAAAGCTAGTGAATCAACTTTTCTATAATAATTTTCAGTTAAATTAGATCCTAGATCTCTAATAACTTAAGCCTTTACCCATTTGGTGAGATGATTAATTGCTACTACAATATTTGAAATTAAGGACACTGATTGGATTGAGTCAAATAATATCTATAGACACTTTATGTCAGGCCAATTATTTTTACCCAACCTATAGGTAGTTATAGGCTTAAAGGGAGTATGAGCTTGATATTTGTGACATTTCATTATAGGTCTTAATATCAACCTTAATGATTCCCAATGATATTTTTGTTGAATCAACTTTTTGTCTAAGTAGACCTCCATGTCCTGATGAGTAATGAGCTTAGTTGATTATTTCTGGACAATATGAAGGTTGAGGGGATTCAGCTTTCCAGCCCTGGCTCACTTAACTTGTGAGGCCAACTTCCTTCTCAGGGGATCTGTTTCGCACAGATTAGACACCAGACAATCATAAAAGGATCATAATCATCCTCAGTGAACATATCCTCTACTGGTGCTACCCAAATGTTGTGCTGATTTCTTATTGAAAAAGGTTTATACCCATGTCAGAAAATCTATAAACACTCATTTACATGAACACTTTTAAGTTGGCCCTTGAGACACAACTGATTTTTATCCAAGCTCTCTTTTGGCAGCTCTTCTCTAAGGTATCTGTACACACAAGTGTCCTGTTCTTTTAAGGCAGATCTTAGACTGGTTACTACATTATTCTTAACAGCAAATCCTAGACTATTTAATGGTGATTAGATAAATAAAACTAATATAAATAAAACAAAAAAGCAAAATTGAGATTCTGTGGGAAGGTTTTTATTAAATTAAATTTGAAGTACTTTTACACATCTAGTAAGAATCAAAATATAAAGTGAATATAAACTGATAAAAATCTGGAATTGGGGTAGCAATATTGGGGTCTTCATGATCCCTAGTGAGTTGGCATCTGACTTCTGCTTTAGTTGCAGCATCTATCTTACTTAATTCCAGTATCCTCAAGCTTCATTTAATGGTGATTATCCTTTAATCAGGATTTTCAGGAGCCCTTTATTGAATTATGCTTCTGGGTTGAGGGTAGTAGTTCCGCTTAAGTTATTGTTTTTTTACCCAAAATAGTAATATTCTGTTTGGCTACAGGTCATTTGATGATCTTACTTTGATTCACCTCGCATCAGATTTCTTTGACTTTAACAGTTGGATGAATTCCGCTTTTGGTTATAAATATTTTAAAATTCAATCATTTAGATTAAGGTATTTTGGTTGGGTCATTTCAATGTCATCAGCTAAATAAATTATTCTGGACACCAAAGATATACAAGGGGTCAAACTCCATAATTTTTGGTGGCAGCTTCATCATCTTTAAATACTGACTTTCTTCAACCATCTATTTTAAAAAACTTGGTTGACGTCATCCTGACCATATGTCAATTTTCTTGGGCTGCAAACGTCTTAAAAGGGGGTAGTTAGCTCCATCCATCACTGGTAAGTTGCCTGAAACCTCATTTGTATGGTTTGAAACTCTGTTCATTCCAGTGGTTGAGAAATGATCTCAGATGCCTCCGCGGCCTCATATGAAACACTTCTCCTCTTAAGGCAATATTGGGTGAATGAACTTATGATCTGGGCACGCAAACCATATAAGACTACGTTAGTTACATCATTTAAAATTGAAAATATGGCTCCTTTTTAATCAAAAACAGTCACAGATCAAGTCAAAATGTACTAAAGTCTCTCTAGCTGCCCTCATTATAAGTGGTAAAACGTTACTTTGTTGCTTAAGGTGATTTTTTTGTAGCTTAGCTCGTCGCTGAATCTCATATTGAAATTGAAGTATAGTCTGCTCTATGTTTTTGTGGCCTCCAGTTTTATTAGAATAAGTTCAGCCACTAGCTTTTATTGATAACTTCCAGGAGGTAGGTTCTTCAAGTCTGAAGTATTGATATGTGTTAGAAGTGTTGTAGTGCTGTTTCTCACCCATACATGGCCCTGGATGGTGACATCCCAATCACCCAGTGGTGTCTAAGCCTGTAAGCCAACAGCAAGGAAGTTATAAAATTATCCTATCTTGGATTATAGTTGAATTCCATCTTATTTAAAACCCCTCCTAAAGTAATATTCACTTGCATGGTGCTAACATTGAAAGATAATGTGTAGGGAGTGGTATACTGTTGCTTCACTAAATCTAAGTCCACTAATTTCCTCTTAACATCTGATATGAAGTTTTTGCCATTGTTTGAGAGCAAATTTTGAGGGCATCATGTCTGGCTATAACTTGGTTATATAGAAGTGGATGGTTAATCGTGGTGTATGTCTTAACTTTTGAGGCTTTAATCCATTTGGTAAAGTGGTCAATGGCTATAAGCATAAACTTTACTCTACTAGAGTAAGTTGGTAGTAATCCAACTAGCTTGACACGTTACTTAAAAGGGAAGTTGGTGCAATTGGATGGGACTCAAAACTCTTCTAGAAGATGGAAACTTGCATATGGAATGCACAGTTCTAAGGCCTGGTGGACTTCACCAGGCATGAATCCCCGATATAACTGATCCTTCAGGTAGGCTAATGTCTTCTGAAATCGCCCATGGCCAACATGCTTGTGTGCTTCATTACTAGTTCCATCAGGCAGCTTTGTCTGATGTACATGTACATCTATTCTTAATCTTCTTCTGGAGTTTTCCATCAACATGATGGGTGTCTTTGGAGCACCTTCTTAAACATTCTTAACCTCATCCATCTCATCCTGACATGCCTCTTCTAAATGCCTGATTAAACGTACAGTTGATTGCTTTCTAGCACTTGTAGATGGAAAACTGGCAAACTTGACAGTCCATCAGCATTAAAGTGTTTGTCCCTTGCTTGGTGAATGATCATAAAATTGTATACCAAAAGCAGTGCTGCCCATCTGTCAAGGCGTCCGCCAGTATCCTTCATATATAGCAACAAGCAGAGCGACTCATGATCCACTATGACCTTGAAATGGACCCCATACAGGTAGGGTCTGAAGTGTTACACTGCACATATAACCATAAATCACTTTTTTCTGTGGCAGTATAGTACTCCTTAGTCTTATTAAATACTTTTTGATAATACTCGATGGGGGTGCCACCCCTTCTTTGTCCAGTTGAGCCAGTATCACGCCAAGCCTAACGGCATTTGCATCATTGTATAGGTAAAAGGTCGTATTAATGTCTGGGTAGGCTAGGATTAGGATTGGCGCCTCTACTAATCTCAATTTAGCTCCTCAAAAGCCTTACTCCTGTTCCAGGCCCCATTAAAACATTTTTCTTATGTAATCAGGTAAGTAAAGGGGGCAGCCAAATTCTGAGAAATGAGGATAAACTTCTGGTAATTATCCACCATCCCAAAGAACACTTAAATTACCCTCATGCTCTTAGGTGGCTCCATTGCCACAATTGCTTTGAACTCCCCAAAAATGGTCTTGATTTGTTAAGACTGAACTCATGCCTGAAGAACTCCAGTTGCCTTTTGAGAAAGGTTCATGTGCTTTGTTTCAATTTTAAGTTGGATGATCTAATCCAGGTAAAGACTTCTCAGAGATGTTGAAATATTTTGAAAAGTTTGGATGAGCACATTAAAATCATCTATAAAAATTAACACACTGGACAACTTCATATCCCTAAAATTAAGGTCCATCGGCGTTGGAAGGTGGTAAGGGCGTTGACAAGCCTCTGAGGCATCCTTATGGCATGACCAATTCCTGACTTCAAATCAGAACGCAATTTCTTGGTCCTTTAGTGAGAGCACCATCTGCCAGTAGCCGCTGTCCAGGTCTATTGCAGAGAAATACTTATAATCCTCTCAGGAGTTTAAAAGCATTGTTTATGCGCAGGAGCAGGTAGGATTTTTTAGTATTTCATTCATGCAGTGGTAGTCCATGACAATGCGATGAGTTCCATCCT
Organism: Massospora cicadina; assembly: GCA_022478985.1. Taxonomy (NCBI): domain Eukaryota; kingdom Fungi; phylum Entomophthoromycota; class Entomophthoromycetes; order Entomophthorales; family Entomophthoraceae; genus Massospora; species Massospora cicadina. The sequence continues at coordinate 7,305 of JAKSZP010000634.1, forward strand.
TTTTGCATACTAGGAACAGCGTCAATGCCAGGGACTATTTAAAGGACTGATCAGCCCAGTTTTTTTGTTAATTGAAAAAATTATTAAACAATGTCAACATCTTCAGCTTTTTAATGGTGGTAGGGTTTTGACTTAAACGGATAGGCTATTCCAGTGTCCCTCTTGTGGCTCTCTCCTATTCAGAGTCCATAGTCAATAGACATGATGCTAAAGATATTTTAAATTCGTTTAGTTCATCCAACTTATGTTGATGTTTGAGGGAAACATCCCCAAACCTAAGCTTGTCAAAGTATCCAAAGGCGTGTAATGAATCAATATAATTGCAACTGGTCAGACGGGCCTATGTAATAATTTTGTACTTTCTGTACTCTTATTGGCTAGGTTGTAATATTTCCTAATATGGCAGTCAACCCTTGCACATATTTGGTATTATAGAATCCAGGTAAACTCTTGGTACCTGTTTGAGGATTCTGTTCATCAGTAGACTTCCAGGATAGTATCTGCTGAAATTTTCACGCTGATCAATTGATCATCCGCTGTTGATCCCCTAGGCTGGCTGATATGGTTTTGCTAGCACTCAGCGGAAGGCCTTCTTCCATGTTAACCGTAGTGGGTAGTTGCTTTACACCCTTCTCTGGAAGGGTGTAGTGGATAGGATAGACTAATTAGTCTTTCTCCACTAAACAAGTCCATTGCTTTAATGGTTTAGCACCCTCATCTTAAACACCAGCAGGATTGATAACTCAAAATACTCATGGTGCTATTTGCAAGGATGATCTTGGCTCCAAACTCTAGGAGCTTTAATGTCCCAATTAGTGAAGTGTAGTGGTAATTACCAAGACTACCGCAAGGCATTAGAACCATATGCCCAGCATGGAGTTGTAAATATGAGTAGGCTCCTAAAGAGCAGGTAACGTTAGGTTCAGCTGTTTGGTACTTCACATTGTATTCAATGTCAGACATAAACTTTAGTCTCATAATGAGTTTATATGACTTCATATAGTTGGTAGCTCCAGTGTCCAGAACAGCTAAGATGCGTATTTTCAGGATCACTACTTCCACTTTTGTTACACTCAAGCCAAAAAATGGTACCTGTTGTCAGAACCTCAATGGCGGATTCTTTAAACAGTATCAGAGCTTCAGCGCTCGTTGTAGTCTTGACAGTATCTTTTCTATCTGGGTTTAAGTTCCTATGAAAGTATCCATCACCAGATGCTCTTATTAAACAATTGAGTTGATGATCCAGGTAAATTGGTTTGCTTGATTCAAAAAATTTCGTTTTCTTTAATTTTATCAAAAGCTGTTTAATCTTAACCTGGCAGGTACAGCCACTTTGCTAGGTGCCTCTAGGACATGGTACTCTACGCTGGCTAAATCCTCAGATTTGTAATTGTCTTCACCCTTAGTATGCAGCTAGCCCAGTTCATGGCGTTTGTGGTATCCTCCTTAAAAGGTGTATCATTTTTTGGCAGCGTTTAGCACATAAGATCAATTGAAATTCTCAGGCTGGTGGCACTGATTAAGTGTTAGTTCTTGACATGACAGGCGTTCTGCTAGCTTGAAATCCTGTCCTTTGGTTTATCGCTTTTGCATTAGCAATATAGACAGCCTTGATGACCCTTCAAAGGGTGTTTCCTAGGCCTTATATTCTGTTTTGTACATCCCTTATACATCAAGTAATACTTATTTGTGTGCCTTCAGGACATCACGTTTTGACTGCAAGGACCATATGAATCTTCAAGATGGGATGCAGTTCCATTGAAATCAGCAGAACCATTTTTGCTGTAGGCAAGTTCATAGTTCTTGTTGTCCATAACTGAAGAGCTTTGAGATAGTAGCAATAGGAATATTTCACTACTGACTTGGTCTTGTCCATCTTCATAAGTAAAAATTTCTATTTCATGTTTTTCCCATTCTGTTCATTTCAAAACTTCAAGAAGAGGAAGAACTACGCTGGCTAAGACAGGCAAGATTGTAAGCTTGCGCTAAGGTCTCCTAAGCCTCGCAATTCATACATCCTTCCACGTGGTTAGCATTTTAGCAGTCTTTAAAATCTTTGGGTTTACTGCAAAGATTTAATGAGCTTGAACTATCGTTTATTCAGATAATATGGCACAATGAAAATTGAATGAAGACAATTATTAAAATTAAGTTCTTAATGACAAAGGGTATGAACTAACTTAGGTATTTCTCCTACAGGAAGGTAATGACAACCTCTCCTCTGATAACTTAAAAACTAACTGAATAAGGGAACTTATACCTCCAATTATAATTCCAAAAGTTGCCAGACAACTGAACAACAAATGAACCTTTCCTTTTCACTTTTTACAAAAAAGATTTTGAGAGCACCAGACAGGCTAGATAAGAGAAACTATCTATCAAACTCTAATTAAAAGAGAACATTAAATAAACATAGTACTATCTATATAATTGTCTTCTGAAAGTGTCTGATTTTATTAAAATTAAGGAGGGGTTTAGTCATGGAATTCAGTGCCCAACTCCTCCGTTGACACCCTAATAGGAATAGTATCTTTCCCAAATGAACTCAACCCTAAAAATTCTTATCAAGAAGTAGGAACTTCAACTTAGTCAGGATCCACCTCCCAATAGATCACAACCCTCCATGGTTATATTCAGAAATATCATGTCCTATAGTCTATATCAGACCCTAAAAGATTATCATTTAAAATTTAGAACCTGCTTAGGTAATGGAACCATTACTCATTTATAGTAGGTTGCATCACTCAGGCTAACCTGAAAGTTATAGCTAACAAAAGCGTAGTCAAAGCTTTAGTATATCTAAAAACACCCTCATCAATTAGTGAAAACCATATTAATCAACACAAGAAAGTTAATTGTTGATAATTAACCAATAATTAAAATCCCCACAAAAATTGAGGTAGACCAACCCCAACAAAACATTATGGTCAACAAACTCAATATTGGACCCTGAATTGGATTAACCTAGTATTTTGTTTTAAAAAAGCCAAAATAATAGTTATCAATAATTTATAACTCCGATATTCCCTATGACTGCTTATAACAAAACGCATCAAAGAGAGACAAGACAGGTTTTTTAATCTGCCACATCTGGATAATGTAGAAATTCCAAAATCCTGACGCAGTCACTAACACCATTTATGCTATTCTCATACATCTGGAGGAAACTTGCAATGGTTCCTTCTCATAGTGTACATAGTCTTGAAATAAGGTCTAAAGTTTAAGTCCTAAGTACTAGGTTCAGCGCGCACCATGCTTGTTGTCCAGCAGTCAATTGAGTGGCTAAAATTGGCATCTCTAATAAAATAACTGGTCAAGCTGAGATAGGGTCTAATACAGTACATAATTGAGCCTTTACCTCATCTAGACTCTTGTACATGTCATACAGAATAGAATCATGATGTTCTATGAGCTCTGCATACTTGTTCAAAGTGCAGATGTTTACTCTCTTTTTGTTATCAAAAATTTAAATGATCTTCTATCTCCTCGGTGGCAGATTCAGCTTTAATAGGTGAAGGACCTCTCGCTATTGGACTGGAGGCAATACATGCTCTTCTAGTATCTCCTAGATGTGCTCAAGTTGGTTTTATAATTCTGACATATCTAGTTTAAAGTTTGGAGCCTTAAAAGGTGGTCATTCCTCCCTCACCAGGAGTTTAGAGGATTCCTCGCCATATAACTTTCATAGGCGCATCATTTTAATTTCTTTATGAGAAATTTCATGCTTTTTACTATGGTATGATGGTGTCACCACTGTAGTGAGCACCACAGCTCGCTGGCCCTGGTTTGCTTAACTTGTGAGGACAATTTCTAATCAGGAGATCTTTTCCACTAGTTTTATATACCAGAGAACATTAAATTGAGCTGTCCATCAATTTAAACAAATCCTTTACTGATGATAACTGATGTAGCATTAATTTATTATTAATACTGTTCACGCCAGTGGCGGAAATCATATGGTCACCCTCTGACATGTATTCTTTTATGTTGGCTCTTGGGACGAAATGGAATTACACCTAAGTTCTCCCTGAAAGCTCATATTCTTGGAATCTGCGCAAATGAGTGACCTGTTCTTCTAGAGCAAATCTCATACTGTTTACTGTATTCTGCTCAACATCTGATCCCACACTAGTTACTAGAAATTAGATCACTTAAACCAATTTAGGTAAACAAAAAGGACAAACTGAAATTCTGATAGAAGGCTTTTTATTAAGTTAAATTTGAAGTATCTTTATACTTCTGGTAAAGCAGCTATAAAAAGTGTATTTAGATTCTAAAATAGTGCTATTGTGGTAGTAACTGTCATTTTATCAATTATCTTGACTGTATATGAGGTTACAAATGAACCTGAAGATGTAAATCTTGCGGATAGGTGAATAAAGACAAAAAGAAAGGTGGGTAGATTACTTTATTGATTTAAAAGAGTCCTATTTATAGGGTTAGTGGGTACATGATGCTAAGAGGACCTCCTTTCCCAGTACAAAGAGGAACTTTTACACCCATCCAGATCAACTGCCTAGTTGATGCCTTTATTGTTCGTTGTAGATTTTGTACTTGTCGATGTTTTGCTAAAACTACGCCTTTTAAAGATTTGGAACCAGGGGTAAAATTCCATATGGTATCTTTATCTATTCCTTTACACATGATGCTTCCAGATCAATATTCCATTGATGCCTTTAGGGACAGGTTTTAATATTAAGGGCTTTAGAGTCAACCTATTGCTGATCAATTCAAAAGTAGAGATCTCAAAGCACTTATTAGTACAAATCTAAAAAACGCCCACCTCAGGATCCTGTCAGAGGGGGATATAGGGCTATTGGCCTTAGATTTGGTTTATTACTGTCCTTTGAGTAACATCAGCAATGGAGTATTCAGAGTTCATCTTCTAAATGACCTTGAGGATCCAGGCAAAGAACTTCAAGCTTAATCCCTCAACTTCTAAGTCAATGGTGATAAAAGAGAATTATGTCTCAAAACTGGAAATTTGGTAAGGAGAGTCACTGATGTCAAATAATGATGTCTCCTTTACTGTGGTACTGAAAATGTTTGAGTGTCAAGGACTTGATGCCAAATAATCTCATTGGGTAAGGCCCTCATTGTCAAATAAGAGCTCTTATACATGGAGGAATTAAGTAGGGGCTGAAAGCTACTTGGCAACTGAGGGTTACGCCCATATAGAGCTTTAAAAGGGGAAATCAAAATAATTTGATTGTAACTTATCAAGTAAGTGAACAAGCGATATGTAGATGGTGGTTTTAGCGTTAAGTTTGAGACAGCCTCTTCCAAGTATTAAAAAGTGTACCATTATCACGTTCCACCACAACATTGTTTGAGAATTATAGGGGGCCAGTGAAACTTTGGTTAGCCCTAAAAAGTGAAATTAGTTCTTGAACAACTTGTGAGGTGAAATGTAGACCATTGTCTAAAAGTAGAGTTTTCAAACATCCATTCTAGGAGAAAATGAATTAGATAAGGAGTAAGGCCATGGCTTTTGTGGTGGCAGCTGGCCTAGAAACCGCATCAACCCATTTTATCAGATGGTCCACAGCTAATATAATGCATTTGTGACCATTTAAACTGGTGGGTAAGGGGCCCACCGTAATGATGCTAATGACATTAAATGGACTAAATGGAGCCAAAAACTGAATGTTGGTACTGAAAGCTAATCCAATTTTGGGTTTGACAAATCATAGATGCCTCTAGAACTTCCTGAATAAGTTTGACCATCAAATTACAGTAGCATCGCTTTTTTAGCCATTCCTAAGTACTTTTCACTACCCTTTGTCCAACGGTCACATGTCCTTTAAGAATAAAATCAGTTCAGGGAGAAGTGCAGATGTAGGAGCTAATTATTTTCATTTTCTTAAAAGAATTCCTGTTTGATTTAGGTGTCTTGGGTCATTTTCTGTAGCTCAGTTTGGATTTTGGGAGTTTCCAAACATCATCACTCAGACCAGCCAGTTAGATCAGATAGTTGGTCTTCTTTAGGGGTTAAGTCAGCCATCACTGGCATCCTTAAAAGACCATCATATTTTTAATGGTTTGCTCCTGCACAATAGAAGATGGCAAAATCATAGTTCTATAGTCTTAATGCTCACCTTGAAAATCAGCTGTCCAAATCCTTCATCTTCTGCAACCATCACAGTGAGGAATGGTCAGTGATGACGGTGAACTATTGCCATATAGGTAGAGCCAGAAATGCTTGATTACCAATAAAAAAGCTAAGAACTCATGAACAGTATCTATATAACTTAGTTTGGATTCTCAGGGTCTTTCTAATTTAAGACAATTGATGGTCAACAAGATCTACATCGTGCTGATTTAGGATATCAATAACTTCTACGTCACTAGAACCAGTGAACAGCAAGAATATCTGGTCAAACCGTGGATGAACTAAAATAGGTCATTACAAAAAGGAAGTCCTCAGCGCATTACAGCTTGTTCTTGCTCAGGTCACTACTCAAAAGGCACATTTTTCTATAGAAAGTAGACATGGGACTCATATAAGTCATCAAACTGAGGGAAGAACTGATGATAATAACCCAACATGCCCAGGAACAATAGAATATCCTTGAGGCTCTGAGGGTACAACATCTTCTTAATGGCAGCGACTTTATCCAGGATGAGAAAAATTCATCTTTTAAGACCTTGTTTCTGAGGAATTCCATTTCAGATTGTTATAAAGAGAATTTTGAAGTCTTAAGCTTAATGGAGGTCTTTCTTAGACGATAGTAAAGTCCTCCTGGAGATGTTCCATATGGCCGTTGAAGGATTTTTAAAAGACAGTGAAAATATCGGGTTTTATGAGAACACAGGATAGCTTTAAATACCCCAGAATCCCATCCATGGAGCGTTGGAAGGTTCTGGCGGTTGCAATGGCTCTAAGGCAACCTAATTATCTCAAATAACTCTAATTGACTATGAGCGTGCTTTTGAATTTATCCTCAGGTGCTAGATCTACTTGCCAGTACCCACTATCAAGATCCATAGCAGATTATGGTGACTCATCAAGCAATCAGAGAGAAAGTCATTTTATGGGACAAGGGGCAAATGTCCTTTATCATAATATAGTTAAGCCTTTAATAATCCATCATATTATGAGACTACTATCCTTCTTCTGAACTAACAAGAATTGGGAGGCTCAAGAGCTACAGGAAGGAACCAGAAATACAGCCTCAAGTAGCTGCTAAAGTGCAAGAGCCACCTGCACTTCTTCAACCTAACTCTTTTTGTCGGGAAGGATTGAATAGATTGAGCATTACAATTCTCAACGTGATATAAAATGGCATCCATTTTTCTGAAATCGTAGGTGGAGGTTGATAAGAGGTTGGAATATTATTCCAGTTGTTTTTATCTCAGCTTCATTGTTAGCTGTTGAGCTCTCGCAATAGATGTGGTGATTAAAGCTATCAATGGTGGTGATTCTAGCCCAAAATTCTTTAAAGTTTCAAATCTATGGTCATCTTTGTCCTCTACAGGAAGAAGGCGAGCATAAGTGGCTATATTATTGGACACCACTATCCTAGGTTTGTAAATGAGATTAGCTAGCAGCACCAATATGGATCCAGAATAGAAGGGATCTAAAATCTCTCAAATAAGCAAACCTCTTTGCTAGATGGGTTATCCATGCCTCATATTTCCAGCAATTGTCCTGAGGAAATATTGATATGTACATGGTATTAACAATGACCTGAGACTTTAGAGGTATAGCAAGCTTAGAAATAAAAATGGGCATGTCCTTTTAGCCATCAACCACAGGAGGGTGTATTCATACTCTAGGCCCCCTTACATGATATCTGAGCCTTTCAATCCAACTTTTTCCAACAAGCAAGCCCAAGCTTTGACCCCCATCTGGCATTGTGGGAGGTCTAAAAAACCAATGATCCCTGTGTCCTAAACATGATAAAAATCTCCGTCACAGTGCATGACGGTGGAATATTTGGTTAAACTTGGTTCTGAGGAGAAGGTTAGAATTCAGGTTGTCTAACACAATGGCTAAGGTTTCCACTGAAAGCTAGCTAAAGTGAATGTGGTAGCAAGGAAAAGCCTCAATAGAATGAGTGCATTGTAGCCCCGCCATTCCATATTCCATGTATTGAGGTAAGTCTGGAGCTAATTAAATACATTTTTATTAATTAAGACAAAATGTCATTCACTAGAGAGAAACACAGTTGACAATGACATGGACAAAAATCTTTTGAACTTGAATAATGATGCATGTGAATAAACTGAGGGGGCATTGTGAGAAACCTGGGAGATTCATCAGTAGAAAAGTAAGCAGTATCAGGACCTTATTATCAACGGGTACCAATTTATCATCTTTTTTTAGTACTAGATGGTCACCAATTTATCATCTTCTGGTATGAAACAGTAGACTCATTAGTGGTTGTTAAACATTTTTGAGGCGGTACAGGTATGTCATATTGAAGCGTTTCATCCTTCATGATAATTTCCTTTTTCCCGCCTCCTTGGCAAGTCTCTTCCAAAAAGTCTTGTCACTATGCTGGAATCCAATTGCAGTAGGTTCATTGAGGTTTTAAGTTCTTAGGTTCTTATGGTGGTCAACAACATGGACTCAAGGACGGCCAGGAGAGGTGAATGCGTAGGACTTGGGATTAAGGCAGATACAGTGATTTCATTAAAAGCTTTCTTAATATCCTAAATAAACAATGTTGTTCTTCTGAACAATCTTGTACAATTGGATCTCAAAAAATTCAATGTGGAGATCACTGTGGACATAGCATCACCCAACATAATTGAATTAGTGGTTACCATGGGTTGTGCTTGGGCATAGAATCTGATGACTTGCTCCACAGGACTCTCTCTGTTATTCAGAAAAGTGGTTATGACCTCATGCTTCTTATTGGCCAAAGTCTGGCTGCTTCTGAGCTCCTAGAATAAGGATATACAAACTAGTTCTATCATAGCATTTCTATAAAATGGGAAGTCATTATTTGCTGGGCTGTTCTATCCAAGAAGGAGTGGATGTGCTTCACCTTTTGATGGTTGGTAACCTCCTCCATTGAGATCTTGTAAGCAAACCGGAAAAGATGATACTTTCCTGCCCTACGGTGAAGTTTTCTTAAAGCTAGGCTTAAAGTTAGTCAGAATATGAATGGAAAGAGCTCGGATGGCAAGAGCTGGAGAAAGCTCATAGATCTAGGTTTCTGCATAGTTGTGAGAGGCCTTTTGATCCAATCGTCGTCTTAAATTTAAGGTCCTACTGAACCTCTTTTAATGTCAGTTTAGAGAGTCACCTGAGGCTTTAGTGGCAACTTGCTCATTCAGAGCTTGAAGCTTAGTACGTTGAAGAAGCAGATGACTTTCAAAATTACTTAAATGGGTTTTAAAACAATAACAGTTATGTTTGAGCTATGTAATGTGGCTATATATGAACTTGGCGATGTACTGAAATTATCCCTCGTCCAACAATACATCAATTGAGACTCTGGGTTTAAAAGAAAGTATATCTAATTGGAGCTTGCATACTTGGGTCATATTTTATATCTGATCACTTAAGTTGTTGAGCGCCATTAAGACGTCTTGTTTCCAGGAGTCATTAGAATCACCAGGAGTAAGTACCAAGGAACTGTAAGGTCCATGGAATTTACGGGGAATTCTGGACCCTTCTTCCCTCTTGGGTCTTCCAATCCTTCTGGCCCCTAGGCCCTTCAGGCCCTAAATTCCCAGAGGCGATATTATGGGAGGCTAAATATTGATAATTGCTGGAAGGTCCAATAAGGTTCTCAATATGATTAAGGCGTTGTCCCTAGATAGTTTTACAGAGCTGTACACCTTAACTAAGCTGGCCCTCAAGGCAATCTAATACCACTACCTATCGTAGCAAGTTGGTTATGAGCCTCACTAGTCAGATGGTAGCTACTGACAATGGATTCCCATTTGTTGTGAACAAAGAAAGAGGCAGCATTATGGAAATGACAAGTAATTGAGTGTAGCGTATGAGTAAACCCTAATTGTCAAGCCACTTCCTTGAGATGTAAACAAATTACTTGTAGGATGTAGTGTATAGCTGGATTGATGAAGTTTCAGAAATAGCGTTCAGTACTTAATGCCTATTCTCCCAAGGGTAGTAGAGCTGAGTTATTTTAATGCCGCTTTGGGGAAGCAGTGAAGCCCAGGAATGATTAAAATATCCTTTTCAAAGAGTAGATGTTGTTCAATAATTGTTTAAATCTCGTTGATGTTCTATATTGGAGTTGATAAGATTGTGATCAACGGAAGGTAAAGTGATTTAAAAGATGAAACAAAAGTATATACTATCATGTTGTAGAGGTGGTACTTTGTACTGAGAGGTATTTATCCCTCAAGCTATGTTTCTCAACCAGTTGTCAGGTTGGATTTCCTACTTACATATTTTTCCAAATTTCATGATAGACGTTTAAATAAACAGCTTAGAGCCCCTGTAGTGAGCACTACTTATGTCAACTAAAATGTTCTCTTAACTGTAGCAAAGGTTAAAATGAGCTTGAATCTGTAAAACTATCAGAGAGGTTAATAAAGACAAAAGGAGGGGTTATTATGCTACTTTATCAAGTTAGAAGGATATAATATCAATAGGGCGAGTAGGGTTATGATGTTGAGAGGACTATATGTCCCCATATAATCAGGATCTTTTACACCCTTCTGGATTGTCTTCTTAGTTGACACCTTCGTTATTCTTCATAGACGTTGTCCTTGTGATCACATAGTTAGGAGTCATGCCTTTTGAGATTTGGAAAAGTGGGGGCGCAATTCCTGAAGGTATCTCCATCAATACCTATGTGCATGATGTTTCTTGATCAAATTTCCCATTGATGCCTTTAGGGACAGGTTTAATTTTAAGGGTCAATAGTCAACTTATCAAGGCTTGATTTGAGAGTAAGGATCTCAACTCAATTATTATCTCAAATCCTAAAGGTGATTTGGGGTCTTTATGATCCTAATGAGCTGGCATTTGGTTTTTCTTTAGTCACAGTGGTTATTTTACTTAATTATTTTATCTGCAAGCTTTATCTCGTGGTAATTAAACCATAACTAAAATGTTCATGAACCTTTTGTTAAGTCCCCACTTCTGGAATGAGAACTTTAGTTCTGCCCTAAGTTATTGTTTCTTTATCTGATTTGGCGATATTCTGTTCACCTTCAGTCTCAATAGTTAGAAATATATTGATTCACCTTGCATCAGGTTTCAAAAGTGAACCTCAAAATTGTAGGTTGTCACTTTTGGTAATAATATTGAGATGTTCTAGTACTTGCATTAGGGTAATTTAGTCTATCATTTCATCGTCCTCAACTAATTGCAGTTTATTTTGTACCCTCAAAATATAAAAGTGGAAAACTTTTCATAGTTTTTGACAGTAGCTTCATCATCTTCATATACTGAATCTCTTTGACCATAAGGTGGAAAATATTTTGGTTAACGTTAACCTGACAAATGAAAAATTTCTTGTACTGCCAACATCCATTAAAGGGCGTGGGTCAACTCCATCTGAAGCTGGTAAGTTGCTACAACCTCATCTTCCTAGTTTTAGATCTAACATTCCAAAGGTTTAATAATGATCTCCAGATGCCTCTGCGGCCTCATCTGCAACAGTAGTATAATCTTTAGTCATACTCCACTATTTTATACAATTTATGTATACCCATTTTAGTGTATTTCATCAGTCAATTAAGATGCGGCAAATAGCATGATAGTCATCAGTGCAATTCTTTGCTTTTAATTTATAAATAGTTGGTCTGCAAAAGGAGATAGAATAGTTACAACAGGAGGCCTCAAAAAGACCATCAGCAATATAATGAGTTTGTTTAGAACATTATACTTTCTCATATCTGTAAGCCTTTAGTTTTGGCCTATCGTGCTAACTGTCATTCTGGTTCCTTAAAATTATATAAACATCACAAGGAGGCATGGTCAGTGATAATCTAGGACTTGATACCTTTTATATAGACTTGAATATTCTTATAATCGTATATGGCAGCTAAGCACTCTTGCTCAGTTACTGTGTAATTTTGTCCATGCTTCTCCAAGGCATACTGCAGAATGTTACCAGATGCTCTTCTCCGTCATCCCCATCTGAGAGAGTACTACTCCTACATCCATGAGAGATGAGCCAGATTGTACTCTAAAATTTCTGGTCAAATTTTAAGGTATCTCAGAATAAGCTTCAGTCAAAGCTTTACATATATAGTCAAAGGAGTCTTTACATTCTTGAGACCATTGGAAAGGAAAAAACCTTCTCAAAACAGATCTAATAGAAGCTCATAATCTTTAAACAAACCTGGTGCTAACTGGTGGTATTATCCAAACACTTCAAGAAATAAATATTTTTATCGCTATCTTTTTAAGTTCCTTTATATAGTTGATAGCATCATTTTTTTAAGATGTGGCTATATTCCTCAAATGTCAACGATGTGTCCTAGTAATCCATTTGGGACTTGAAGAATTAGCACTTTCTCGGTGTAATCCAGATGATTTTGGTCTAACCTTTTAAGACTTCTTCCAAATGCATTAAATGTTTGTTGTATGTTTTAGAATTCATTTATATTGTTGAGGTAGTCTGAGATGTAACTTGTTTTCAAGTTCTTAAGTTAGTGTTCATCATTTGAAAGAAGTTGGCCGGTGCATTACACAATAATTGTAGGCATTTATTTTAGTTGAGACAATCCTCAAGAGGTGATCATTACGCACTTTATTGGACTTAAGAAGGAAGGTCAATTTGACAGTTTCAACTAATGAGGTCTAGAGCATTTAGTATTAGCACCTCATAACTAGTCCAAGGCTTCATCTATTTGAAAAATAAGAATCCTTTTTTGTTAAATTTTCTAGACTCTGTAATCAATAAAACTCCATTAGAGCCATCTCTTAATTATGAGTACTAACCTAGACCATGGACTGCGTGAAGGGACAGTCATTCCTTGACGTATAAGTTTCTATAATCCATTCTGCTCCTCCTTATCTCTGACTGCTTCTCTGTATTGGGAATGATCAAATGGGTCTTGAATCTCCAGTATTAACGTGGTATTGAATCCCGCAGCACATCCAAGGACATAGGCATCTTCTGCAAATACTTGGGCGTAATTTAGTTTTTAAAATATTAATTTTTATTTCTGTCTCTCAGATAGTCCTTTGAGATGTTCACAAGAGATGACACGCAATTCAGTAGGAGCAATTTAGGTAAGCCAAACACTCCAGATTATAAAGATCATGTAATCTAGAATCTCTTCTAGTATAGTGTAATGTAAAAATGTTCTCTTCTGACCTCTCCTGCTGGAAAAGTTAGAAGCAGTCAGGTTAACAAGTAACACTTATCTCCTGTTAAAATAAGACAAAATTATTCTGTATGCAAGAAAAGGTTTAACTCATGATTTTTGCTAAGAGGAGTAGTTTATACCAGTAATGTTCAGGTAGCTCCAAGCTCATTTGGTGGACAACATGCGTTGTTCTCCAGGATCTAATATAAAGTCCTTAGAGTCTCCTAATGTGATACCTTTATTTGGAATGGTGGCTGGTGGGGAAACTTCAGTGAACTGATTTTTGATATCAAAAAGGGAACATTCCATTATTACAAATCACTATGATGAAGTTATCCCTATGAGTTAGGATGTCTATTTACCCTTGAGTAGTGAAGGGGTAATTTCTGATCTAGGATAGTATAACTGTTCTACCCATAATTAAAAATGAAACCATTAAACCTTTGGGAAGCTATTGCATAAAAGAAAAAGGTAGTTATCAATGGGAAGCACTATAAATGGTGCACTAACCTGCAAAGATCTAAGCTTTATTGGTTAAGCGCTATACGCCCCCTCACTTGTAGTACTCATTAGGCAAGCTTTTCCAAATTATTGATGTTGAGTTACCTTGAGAGCTATCCACAAATATTTTGCAAACTTACTTAATATTACAATTGATGGGAGCAGCGCTAGCAACAAAGGCATGAACCCAGCCTTTATTTAGTGAATATTGATAGAAGTTCATAAGAAAGTAGTGTAATTCCCAATTTTTAAAAAAATAGAAGAGGTATCAATCTAATTAATTACAGTCTTGATCTGTTCTCCTACATTGGGAAGTGAGTAAACAGGGTCTCAATTGGGAATGCAACACTAATTCCTTAGAGGAGGTGAAGGCTTGCAATTCCTTAGTACTTCCAAATTGGACGTGCTTAACAATTTTGAGTGGCATAAGGTATGGAGACAACTTCTTATCTTTATCTCTACTGGACTGCTTGCTGACTTTTGGTGATGACTGAAACTTAAGTGGTGACTTCATCAGTTTCTTTGATATGAGGATGGCTCACATCTTCCTTAAGACTCTGGGACAAGACTAAATAATGACCAGCAGTAAAACGTCCCATTTCTACTGCTAAAATTTTTATTCTCTAATTTCATTTCTTGTAAGGTCACAAAGTTTGTCTTATGGCGCAGATTTAGGACAGAAGGCTGCATATTACCCATAGGAACACAGAACCAACAAGTTTTTTGGCTAAGGGGGTGGAAGGCGAGTTGGTAAGGGTGTACGGCTACCAACCTGAAGGTTGCAGGTTCAATTCCCGCCCTTCACACATCAATCGGGGTGCCAGCCAAAGGAAGCTATTGGCGGTTAGTAGGTCTAATAACACGAAAACCTTACCCATGATGTAACCAGAAAAATTTGAGTCCCGATCTGGAGGTGGAAAAACTTTCTTTGATGGAGTTGACCCTGTTCAGGTTCTATATCATTTCTTTCTTTTGGTAATGCCTGTCCCCTGGTTGGCTTGCCTCAGTTAAATAAAAAACAAGTTTTTTGGCTAGGTTGCAGAGATTTACAAAATTTTCTTAACGTAGAGGGAGGCTATCTTTTGATCCCTCTATTAACTCCATTAACTTGAGTTGCTCTTTAAACTTTCACGTTGAGGACTTAAATACAACTTTGCACCTCTTTAGTTATTTGGTCATGAATGGTATATCCAAATCCTTCACAAATTCATGAAGCAAGAAGTGTAAATTTAAAAACAAATTGTGGCACTTTTAGAGTGATTTTAATGTCATAGTCCACCATTGCTTTAGCACCCAACTGTACCTGGCCTTGTGGTATTATTGGTCAGAAAATTTGGTAATAGTTCTGTTTTCATCAACAGAATGATCAGGAATTCAGCCTTCCAAGTGGTCATGCATTTGAAATTTCTTAACTCTCATAGAGCCACACTCTCTACATCATAAAAAGTCAAGTGTTCCTCAGGTAAGTAGGGCTTGATCAGATTTTAAGTACAGTCATCTAAACAATTGTTTATGATATTGGCTTTAGGAAGGGCTTTAACCCAATGCTAGGTCATCTTGAACATGTCAAGATTGATTGCATATTCTCATGCAAATAGAATTAAATAGATTAACTGGATTAAATTGTTTGAATGTTGGATAAAAACTTTCCAATTTAGATGTCAC
This sequence comes from Massospora cicadina, assembly GCA_022478985.1. Classification (NCBI taxonomy): domain Eukaryota; kingdom Fungi; phylum Entomophthoromycota; class Entomophthoromycetes; order Entomophthorales; family Entomophthoraceae; genus Massospora; species Massospora cicadina. The sequence goes on from JAKSZP010000634.1 coordinate 22,722, forward strand.
TGGCACAGCACTGCTTAAGACCCTGAGTTATGAAAACAGGGTTGGCTCAGTCTAGGGGTTTGCGTCTACATAGAAGGGGACAAGGAAAACAATAAAGTTGGTACTGAACAAGTAGGTTGTGGTATTTTTTCTTGGGTAGCCTCTTCTTTCAAAGGTTCTTCTTTAAATTGCTCTGGTTGAGCAGGGGGCATCATTTGACAAAGTATTAACATCTAAATTCATGCAATTTGCCTATAATTCATCATTCCCAAGTGGTTTGATTCTCTTACTTATAAAGGCATTGCCGCTTATATTGTTAAGTTTCTATAAGGCCCTTCAGTTGTCATGCGCACTAGTATACAAAATATTCAATTCACTATTGTGGGCAGTCTCCATGCTATAAAGTTTGACATTGCTAGTATAATTCATATCTTGTTTGGATGAGATATCAAATATTCTGTTAAAGCGCATAAACTAGTCCTCTCAACCCTTTTTTATCCTGCTGCATTGCTACTTGTTAGTTTCTAATCTGTTGTACCTCATACAGGAGTTGGTGGTATTGATGTTGCAACTCAAATGCTATGCAGGCACCTCCATTTCATGTTAGGTGTGTTTGTGAGTTCCTCAACTGATTCATCCTGTTGAGTAAAGTCCCCCTGTAGTAACATAGTTACAATAAACTTATTTTATGAATTAAATCATCTTTTAAATTCATTTATGGTTAACTCTGTAGTTATAAATGCCTTATTTTCTATTTTTAACATTTTCTTGTTAAATCAATCAATATGTCATCCAAATCATATGCATATTCTGCACAGTAATGTTATAATTGTCATTGGCTGCTCTAAAACTTGATAAACTAGTTTCTAGCTACCTTAAAAGTCTGCAGCTCTTCCTCAACTTGATGATTTCTGTTCAAAATTTCCATAATCAAGGTGTGATGGCGGAAAAAGGTCAATTGGTATTTTTCAACAGTGAATTGGAGATACCCAGCAATTTATTGTCCATATAGGCTATATTGTTAGATTGTTTCAGTACTTGACATTAGCTCAGAGAAAAATTATTTTCATATTTCTGAATTAAAGACCCTGATTCTTCTGATAAGAAATTAAAACTGATGTTAGATAATTTTGTTCATGATTAAAGAGTTAGTATTACCAAATTAACATTTTTACAGTCTGTCTCAGATGCTCCGCAGTATACATATAAGTCTCAAAGTTTTCAGAAATAGGAGAGTATTGGAATCCAAATTCATATAGTGCCATTTGATCAGAGATAGGAGGGTTGACATAGAAGATGAATGATTAGCTACTTTACTGCTTCTCCTTCCTGAGTTTGATCCATTATAAGTTTTTTACTTCTTCTTTTTTGCTACTTCAGCTCCACTGTAGTAAGTACAAATTGTGTAGCGCAAGATCCCTTTATGCGCTATGTGTACAGGTTACAGTTGGATCAATCCAACTCTTGGCTTATTGTATAGCAAAACTACACAGTAAGCTAACTAACCTTTGGTCTAGGAAATTTACACTAAACACTTTAACATATACAGAAAATTTGATAATAGAAATCATCCTTTATTTAGAGTATCTGGACAACATTAATAATTGAATCATAAAATTTTAAGATTCAACAGACCTAATGTGATAAGGTTCATTGACTATTGTAAAAATTAATAATGTAGGAAGATGATTTGACAAATTAGGATTCAATTGGGAAGTTTTTGAGGTCAAATTTAAAGAACTTAATTTAGGTTGATTATGACAACAGGGTTGGGTTCATATTATGATATTAATTTTTGAAACATGGATAATTTCATGATGATCCTACAGATGTGTTATATATTTGCCTTTACCAAAAAGTATGGGAAGTGGAGAAAAATTAATGGGAGTGTGTGAAAAGTCCAACTTATTACTTTATTGCAAAATGTTCAGATAAACTTGACAAAAAATTAGCTTTATTATTGTGCTTGGCAGACAAGGACGTGACTGTGAGTACTTTTAATTATTTTTTAAAATAAAGGAGCTTGATTTAATATTGAGCTCGCTTTATCTACCTTATTTAACTGCACGGATTCTTGAAAATTGCGTTGATTAAATGGATTAATAAATTTAGAATAGTAGTATGAAGACTATTATATAAGTTTAGTGCTCTTTAAGCCACTTTGAGTATAAAGTCCAACAGTAAACACGTGCTTCTTCCTCTTATGGATCGCTTTAAATTGGTAAAGAACTCTTTCCTATTCACTTCAAGCAGAGCTAGGCGGAGTTCTGATAACAAATAAACTACCTAAGGATATCTGATCCTTGAACCCTTATTACAAAGAGCAAATGATACAACCAATGTATAAGCAAGTATGTAATTTATTAATTTAAGATCTGCTTTATTATGGATATATTAGGGAGGTTTTGAGAGGGCAACTTGGCGCACTGCTTTTAAACTGCTCACTGGAGGTTAAGATTTATTCTCCAAAGCTTTTGACCTTTGAGATCTTTTTTTAATCAAGGGCGGTTTCTTTGCGTTGGTTAATCGTCAGCAAGACAATCTTCATGGTTTGCAAACATTTATTGGTGTCATGAGCAGGAAACTGATTCCATAAGAGCTGTGCTGCCTTATGACGCCTACTACCACCAAAACCAGCGTTAGAAACGCTTTAGTAGTTTTGACAAACACTTTAGTTGTTCAGTTGGAACTATTTATTATGGTAACATGACTATTGGGTATTAATCCCTCATTGAATTACTTACTTAATATTGGTGGGGATGATCCCCCAAAAATACTAATCAAAATAATCATTGGATACCATCCAATGATTAATATGACTAATGATTCAGTTAGAAATCATTGCCCAACATTAGATTGTGAATATGAATCCTTAAAATACTTAATCTGTCAGTGATGGATAGTGTGGGCAACTGAAATCCCAACATTATTCTAGCTCTGGCTAAAAAATTATTTTACAGGATCATTGCGCTTTCCATGGAAGGTTCTTAGGGGAACAGAAATTCTGATAAAAGCTTAACATCTAAGGTTTATTACTTTCTAGAAAAAAACACTTTGCAATAATCTGCACCTATATCAAAGCCCTAAAAATATGATAGTCATCATCAACAACCAAAAATTATATCACTGACAATGACTAAAATCTAATGGCCACCAATGATGGCCAGAAAACTAATATTTGATGCATTGATAAACATAAAATGAGTCTCAACAAGCAATCAGTATTGGAAATTATTTTCTGCTAAATTTGGAAAATAATCAATTAGCCATATTCAATCAAAGGCATTACAAAGGGTTAAAACGTCACTAGATTCACGTGAGTTACAGGAACAGTCAAAATTATCAAAAAAATACTATGAGATCCACATCTCAAGATAATTTTTAAACTATTAAAATCTAACAGACTCAAATACTGGTATCTAAAAACTTAAAACCAAGTAGAAAATTGAGAAGAAAATACTAGGATGCAACTGTAAGTTATCAGTTATCTTATTTTTATTTTTTTAACCCAAAGTTCCCCTTTTTATTTTATATTTTTATTCATTATAATACAGTAAAAAAATTGATTTTACAGAATCAATTTTAGTTATTTTGCTACTTGCTTTAAGGTAACTCAATAACTAAATAACTTAGTAAAGAGTTAAAATAAGAAGTTCAGGACTTATACTAATTTTAAAGAAAGCTTGAGAAAAGTCGTGTATATATAGGAGGATTCATCATAAAGGTTAATCTGATCTAAACTAGGCTATATGCGCTGAATCATAGTAGTAATATGTTTGAGAGAAGCCCTTAAATTTTCCTGAAAATGCACCCTGTGAACATACAAGTAATCTATTAACCTCCAGACCAGACCATGGCATCAGCATCACACAAGCTTGGGTCAGAACCACAATAGAAGATATATATTGGTGTCACCCTTAAACTACAATGGAGTGTTTAGTAAAGATAGCATATAAGTTTATTTTGAAGATTAGATCATAGAAACTCAAGTTTTGGAGAGTTAACTAGGGAAGTCAATCAATGAAGTGACAAGCAGATCAAAACTGACAAATGTGTTATCATTAAGTAGACCACCTTCTGTAGCGTAGTTTGTTGATGGTCAGTGGACCAATTGAGGATATAGTCTTTATTTTAAAAGAGTGAAAGCATATTATCCAGAGCCATACATGATAAACCAAAAGCTTGTGTATAACGATGACAAGATGGATTACTTGAAAGAGTTTAATAATTTTCATGTGGAGTGCCAACTTCTCTATTTGCTTTTACACAATTTTGGAAGGCGTAAAATCAGTTATGGGTCACCAACACTAATTTCTCATCCTGCATGTCAAATTAAAGCACCTGACGAGGATATTAACTTTAGACCATATTTTAAAACTACGTTTACTTATGGCAATATATATGTAGCCAAATTGCTTCAATTTTATGATTGAAACATGGATGGAAATAGCATTAAGGAAAAAGCTCAAGTTCAGAGTATATTCACAGAGAAGCTCAGTAAGTGCTGAGCTCTACCTTGTAAAATCATCATACTAGGCACAAAATGAAAGATAACTTTACATTAGAGGTTTAAAAGTTTATAAATGTGCAAAATATAAAATAATAGTTTCTCACCAAGTGATTGTCAGAAATGAGTTTGTTGTTATCTTTTTATTTGTTACTATCAAAAAAGAAGCTTTGATTTACTGTTCAACAGACTTTTTACCATGAAGATGATCATTAGAGTTTGTAACATGAACAAGTAGAGCACCCTGTTGAGGTTTGATATAGCAAATGAATTTAACATCCTCTCGCAAAGTTAAGTCTCAATTAGTAAACTATTGCTCCACCTAGTAGATTGGTGATGTCCCTGGGCGGAAAGACAATCTAAGAAATACTGGGAATAGTCAAATAGAACAGATCAACGTGGTTCATAGATAGATAATCATAGTGAAACTAAATCTCATATCTCAGAGCTTTGCCTAGAAGTCCCAAGACAATGGGGTCACAACTGCCTTGACGTTGATGGACAAAAAATACTCTTGTTTAAATTCTCTTATTGAATAAAAATTGAATGATCTTGATTAATGAGAATGAAGACTTTCTATATGCCCCAGTATCCTACTCATTCTATAAACATTTATAAGTTTTTACCACACTTTTTTCTGTATTTTCATATTTTTTTATCAGCGCAATTTTTTAATATCCTTATAGCCTATGTTGTTGAAGTGTATTGCAGTAATGACCCCACTAGATTGCCTCTATAACCCTTATAAAGTGAAAGTGTATAGCCATCGCCTCTTAGAAGCCTTTTTGACATGAAGAGACATCCCAAAAGAATCAAGAATCTCAAATCAGAACATTTCTTGATTACCATAAGCTTAGTTTATTCTGCTCAACTATAGCGTCAAAGATGAGAGTGGTGCTCACTATAGGTGTCTCAAGTTTTTATTTAACTGAGGCAAGCCGACCAGGGGACAGACATTACCAAAAGAAAGAAATGACATGAAACCTGAACAGGGTCAACTCCGTCGAAGAAAGTTTCTCCACCTCTGGATTGGGACTCAAGTTTTTCTGGTTACGTCATGGGTAAGGTTTTTGTGTTATTAGACCTACTAACCGCCAATAGCTTCCTTTGGCTGGCACCCCAATCATTGTGCAAAGGGCGGGAATAGAACCCACAACCTTCAGGTTGATAGCCATACACCCTTACTGACTCGCCTTCCACCCCCTTAGGTGTCTCAAGTTGTTACAGTGAAAATGTCAAAAACGAAAATAAAGGACATTTTATCAATGAAACTCCTTATCTAATGGGGAGGGAAGCATTACCAGATGTTTAACTTATTACTTTATGAACTACCACACTTTTACTCAGAACTTTAGAGTTCAGGGATAGTCTTTAAAACTACTCTGACCACATTGTTTTTATATAATACTTCCTCAAGTACTATATAAAAAATGGTACCATTCAATAGCTTTTAATTTTGATTTATTTCACCAAGGGTTGATCCAGTTGCATTTGAGTTTTGGCTGTACATCCTACATGAGAATATTATATAGATCATTTAGACTGACTGCTAATAAGTTAGCCATGGGGTGGAACTCAACATCCACCTTTTATGTCCATCCAGCCCTTCTTCACCTCCTCCAGCTAGTAGGGCTACACCATCAGGAGGTTATACGCCAATTGAGATTGATGAAAAGTCTGAACTTCAAAACCTTTTTTTTTTTGATCGCTTCTGCATTTTTTGTGTAACTGTAAAGCCATCCAAAATAATTGACACCTCATAAACAACGCCTACTTTAGAGTTGCCTTATTAGACTAATGGATTTATGTATATCTGTATAACTGGTTACCTATCGTCTACAATGCGTTGTAACTAAGGTACATGAACATGCATTAACTTCCTCAATGTCCAATGGAGAAACTAACTCTCAAGTATTATCTGATACAACGCTTGCTCCAGGTGGATACCTTGATTAAAGAGTTCTAATGTCAATAATAAGATCATATCTGCATTGACAGGAGCCCAAGGGCATCATGGCCCAATTGAGTCTGACAGATCAAAAGGGCCTCAGGGGCTACAATTATCTATGTGACCTTGGGGCTATGATGGAGTGGGAGGGCCATAACTTTCTGAAGGGTCACCTGTGCCTCCTTGGATCCTTAGTTCTTATTCCAAAAATGCCAAATGACCCTTGGAGAAAAGAATTTTTAAGGTTGATAAAGCACTATATAAACAGATGGAAGGGAAATCAGGAATTTGGTGACCACCCAATGGGAGCACTATCAATCCCAACCTTACCCTAGATGTACTTGATATGTAATTGAATAAATTGGATGCATTCATTAAAGTCACTGATAACCATCTTAATCATTTTTAAGCAGAACTATTCCAACTTAAAACTTAATTTTAACAGTTGTGAGGCCCAGATACAGAATTAACAAACCAGGTTTGATCCCTAAAGCAAAATTAGATCAGAAAACCAAGTGGATGCCATTTACCAATGCTGGAATGAGTTACAGGACGATATTAAGAGATTATAAATATAAGTTGATTAAAGAGCCTTCAATGAATATCAGAGATGGTACCCTCTGGGCTAAGCTACAGTTCAAAGCCAGTTATTAGTACCCTTTACATTTTCTTATTATTATCTTTAAATCCAGCTTTAAGGAGAGGTTCATTTATAGCCATGAAAGTATCTTGTTAGTCCTCAATGCTATGAAAGTATAATGGAGGCTACCACTAGAAAGAAAGTGAAACATATCCATTTCTGTCTTTGTATTGAAGCCATGGAGATTATTGCCACACATCTACAAGATTGCCAAATCTGTGAGCAGGTAAAGAATGTTTTATTCATGAGTATAAAAATGATTAAATTCTTTCAAAAAAGAAAGTCATATTATAATACACCCTACTAGAGGAGAAAGCCTCATTGACTTTTCCAGCAGATACTATGACCACAGTCAATCTTTAGCAATTACTAAATGTAATATTTTAGATGACATCATCACTTCTGTCATACCTGCCCTTGAGTCATGGTCTAATGTTCAATTACACATGATTGTGCTAAGAGGAAATTTAAACGCGTTTGAGATATCAAGAAAGCTTTTATTAAAATTCCCCATCTATGGTGAATAAAGTTCCTTGTCAGATATCAGAATATCAAACATGATGGGAAGAATTTAGTCCATTTGACTTTTATTGAGAAAATTGACGCCTATTTTAAGATAGGGGTTAAAAACCGCCACCAAATACTATACAGGTGATTTAAGTTTAAAAGGCTCAAACAATACTAGGAAAATTCTATTGGATTAATTTAAGCTCAAAATACCCTTGAGATAAATCCTGCTTAATTGAGATAAAGTACTATCAAATGTTAGAGACCATTACACTAGGTGGCACACGAGGCATTAAATTGAGATTTACCCACAAATGGGTAAGAATTAAGAATCTGCCAATGATCAACCTAAAAGATACCATATCTCATCCAATTTTATGCAAGTAACATAACTTGTCTCCCTATCAAAAACACGCTACAAAGGCATTGTAAATCTGGATGCATTACCTGACCAGGAGCCTCTTATTCATTTATCCCTCCATTAATTTTATTATCCTTTTTTATAAGTGTTATGCAGTTATAAATATTGTTTAAGACTTCTATTCTATACTAAATTAAAGTTTTTTTGTTCTATTTATTCCTCTTTTTGTTACTTGACTTTAATAAGCCCTTTCACCATACTTACCATAGAATGAAAACTCTAACATACAGGACCTAAACTTGACTTTTACAAGATCATAAATAGATAATGTACTTGTCATGTTTTTTAGACTGTTTCATATAAAAAATGTCAGGCTTCTTAAGCACAGCGCCATTGAGACGCAAAAATAGAAGCTTAACAGGATGGTGCTCAATACAGAGGCTGAACCTGTGACTTTAAATATCTACCATTGAAGGAAAGCTTATTGATAGTGTAACCTTCAGGGTGCACAACAGAAACATGGAAGAAGATGGCTAAATGGGAAGTCTCCCGTCATCACATATAAAGAAGTAAAAGGAAATTCAATGGAGATTCAAATATTGACGCTTAACATGGATTTTTAATGTAGGAATTTGAGACTTACTTTGTGGAGTCATTATCCCAAGATAAAGAGCTGGCTGCAAAATCTGCCGTGGTTAAGACTCTCATTAACATATATAATTCAAATTTTCTATTGGAGACATACGGTTCTTTTATAAAAAAAATCTAGCTACAACATGTGATTTGTACACCCAGCACTTTACCTTATTGTGCATTTATAAGGAGTCTATAAAAAAGAACTCCATCATCATAAGAAACCCAGTGGGGCCTTACGGTTGGCCTACAAACAGGAATATAATTTAACATCTCAAATTATATGGGACGTCTGCCAACTTATTGAAGTGAACCATTTCTATATTATACAACTCCATAGTCAAGTGTGGTCCTTTTTATTTGGGTGGTATCAAGTATGTAAAGATTGCTATGGAGCTTTTTAGAAAGGACATTATGGAATTAAAAAATACTAAAAGCTATTCTTGACGCTTTTGCCCAAGCGCTTTTATGACAAGACCTGAAGCCCATAATGAAATTTTGGCCCAAGCTTCTATTAGCCATCATAATGAGGAATAACAGATGTGGCTCCTCAAGTCCCATCTAGAGCAAGCCCTACAACAAACTAAAAATCCAAGACCCATCGAACCATTGAGACCCAATCAGTACCCCAAAATCTTACTTGAAAGTGTTTCATGCTAAGCAGAATCTGGCATCCCGTGCAACACTTAGGTGTCTACTCATTATATTGCTGAGAGATTCAGCAGATTGTAGAGATATATGTGAGGCAAATCACCTAGTTGAGAAGACATTAACCAAGTCTAAATCGCCTCAATGAAGCTGAGCAACTCTTTAATACTCTCACAAAAGATCTGATTCCAGATACTGACAAGCCTCTATAGAGCACTGAATGTCAACTGATGAAGAGGACTTGAATTGGTGCATTAGTGTACTAAAGATGAATACAAATTTTTGTGAACTTACCACTCATTCACTTGTTGACAAACTTATAATTTGGACATCAACTTTAAATAACTTAAGATTTACAAATTCATTCTCAAAAGAAGAATTAAATGTTTAATCTCATACCAGAACTTACAAAAAATAAAATAGGCAACATTTCAACCCCTACATAATCAAATATATTGACTCTCACATTAAGTTGAACAGAGTGACACATATACTGTATTTACGAAATTGAAGCTCTCAGATTATATGTCATTACAGGATTGAAGGACACTACTTTAGACCTACTTTTAAGGACAAGTTTACACCTGGCAAGGGAGTATCACATCTTTTCTTTACATATATGAAGCTGCAATATAAGGTTTAACTAATAAAAGGTTAAGTATATTATATCTTGTTTAAGCAATATGGCTCAAGAGGGTATGTATTTCATATTGATGACTTGAACACCTGGAATGAAGTGAAAGAAGCGCTTATCAAAGAATTAGGTTTCAAGAAAAGCTTGAGTATGAAAAAACTGGCTTTATGTGAATTGCATTATGCAAAATAAATCCTGACAAAATTTGTGAATTGCTTCACCTTATTGATGCCCAAACGCTGGTGGTCTCAAAGATAATTACATTGGATGATACTATAGTTTCAGTATTGCTGGTTTACATAATAACCACAACCTAGAAATAAAAAATACATTTGTTAAAAGAAGCTTCAACTCTGTCTTATACATTAAAAGTTTCCTGACTGACGTGGTTGATATACACAAGCCAAAGATCTCCAAAGAGGTTTCTACAAAACCCAGAGTGAATACCATGGAGGAATAAAAGCTTAAGAAGGTGGAGAAGCACAAGTGTAGCTACTTTAAGAAGAACAACCACACAATTACACCTTTATTAAGAAAAACTCTGCCTTTACTGAGAAAGGAAAAGGGTGATCAGCTTAGAGTCAATTACTTCTAAAACCAATTAACATAAAGTAACTGAAATCAAAACTTTTTTTAATTACTCATATCACGTGCATTGAAAATAATTCTAGTGATGACTCCTGAAGGAGTTTTCTAGGACACAGGTTAGCATATCTTAGGTAAACCTACAGGACTTGCCAGTATGGATTGCTTAGCACATTTAAATATAGATGACGCCCAGGTCCCAGAGGGCAATTACATAATCAAGTCATTAGGTGACACAGAATAATTGATAAGGCCAGAAATACTGATAATTACCTTGTCCTGTTGACCTACTCAACATGAGCACGCACAGTCTAATGGTGATTTATAAATATCTTGAGATTGCTCATAAGCTTAATGCAATGTTCCAGAAAGGAGGTGTTAGATCTTTTCGCCCAAGTTTGTAGTAACCATTACCAAAAATGAAATATAGATTCAGAAGCTCAGAGTAATGGAGATCTTGGATATAGGATACCCAATTAACGTTGTCTCATCCCATCTCACTAAAAAGATCAAACTTGCTCTTAACCATGAATACACTCAAGAATATAGAAATGCAGCCCAAAAAAACCAAGGATATAGGTGAATATTCATTTCTATTAAAATGAGCTGCCAAATTAATTCACAGCTCCCCCATTTGCTCTGGACAATATCTAATGTGATTATTTAATGGGTCACAGTTGATGATCAAATATGAAAGAGTAATCAATCTGAAACAGGCTTCTTGTCACTCCTCGATTATGAAATTCATCATTTAATGGATAGAATAAGACATCAAAAAGAAGGATTACTCTTGTCTGGTAAAAACATGTTTTCACTTTGCCTTTGCAATATTCTACCTCTGAAAGAAACATGAAAAGCTACCCAACTCAGTAGATGCAATAGATTGCATTCCATTTTATGCCACCAAGTAAGTAAAAATTAAACCAAGAGAACTAAAATTGGTGTCTGACAACATAACCCTGAGTATACCCCCCAATTGCTTGCTACATATTACTAGTGCCAATGGAGTAAGTAGGTTTGAACCAAGAGTTTTACCAGGAGACCTTGACCCAGCTTATTAGCGGCCTATTGAGCTATAATTTTAGAAACCTGTTTTCAAAATAGTCTAAAAACATCAAGAGATTGTAAAAATCAATTGACTCTCATTGATAAAAATGAAATGTTAAATTTTAATGGTGCATACCTTATTTATATTCACTAATAATATATAATTTGTACAATTCTTCAAGTCCAAATATCTGCAAGTAAAATAAAGAGGAACTTGAGCAGGCACATCAACTACTTGAAGTCTACCAAGATGTTTTGTCCACGTCAGATGTTGACTATGGGCACGTGAAAGACTGGTTTCAGTATTGACTTAAGAGAGAAACTTTGATATGAACAAAGCCTTATAGGAAGTCAAAGGTAGAGGAGTAATGCATGAAGACCAGCTCAAGCGACTATTGAATGCCAGATTGCTTGTGTCTCCTGAGTTTATGGTCATCTCAAATGTTACTTATAATGAAAAATGGTGGTTACAGAATAGTGATGGACTACAGGAAGCTAAATAGCCTCGCAAAGAAGGACAGCAATCCAAATCCTTAAATTGATGAAGTTCTGTCCTGACTCTCCAGCTCAAATTACTTCTTCACGATGGGTTCCCGCCAGTGGCTATTGACAGGTTGATCTATTGCCAGAGGACTAATAAAATGTGCGTTGATAAACATTGAAGGATTAATCTAGCTTACCCGACTTTCTCAGGGATAATGCAATATTCCAGCCTCTTTTAATTTATAATGAATCACATCATGAATGATTATAGTTTAATCTGCATGATTGTCTACCTAGGAGACATGATATTGTTCTAAACCTTTACTAAACGTCTGGACCACCTCAAGTCAGACTTTAAACAACTGCAAGAGAAGCAAAACAAACTAAAGCCTGAAAATTGCACCTTCTTCCAACAGGAATTGGAATTTTTAAGGAAATGTCATATTGTAGGAAGAGATTCAAACCTTGTATTATAAGATTAAAGTGAACTCCAAGATGCCTGAGCTGGAGAGTATTTAAAAATATACATGTATTATTAAGAATGATGGGATATTAACATCAAAGTATCAAATTTCACTTAACTCACAAGACCTCTTGTCCTCTGCTTGCCAAAAACAGCCTTTTTATGTGTGGGTAGTAGAGTAAAGAACTACATTAGAGACCATGAAGGAATGTTAAATAGAAGACCAATTCTATAGCATTCATACTAAGAAAAGCCATTAATCCTATTTACAGATGCCTCTAACTTAGCACTAAGAGCCATTATCTCAACTGGATGAAAAAATTGTTTCACCTGGTGTCCTATTAAAAATTGCGCAAAGGCTAAGCAAAAACAAAGCTCCATGGAGAAAGAGTGATTAGTCGTTTTTTACAGTGAAACATTTCCTGCCATTCTTGTAAAGTACATACTTTACAGTTGTTACAGACCATCTTCTTTAAGTTAGCTGCAAACGTGAAAGATTTGACAAGAATACTTTCGTTAGACTCTTAAAATTTAACACTATGGCATGAATATTGTTATTCAGTTGTAACAAAGCACATGAACATAGATGGACTATCCCAATCGCCCTACTACATTTATACAATAGCAAAGTTATAAGATTAGTCAACTTACTCAAGAATCTAAACTATTAGGGACCAAAGATTAGTAATTTTAAAAGCATTTAAAATGACACGCACATAAAAGTAAAGTTTTTGATGAATTATACAAGAAAGTCAGAACTTTCTGGATAACTTACTTGCTTTCTTTGGAACTAGTACCAGTAACAAAGGAAAAACCCACAATACCTTAGGATAAGGAGGCGGTATAAAAAGTAAAATTGGATAAGAAATTAATACTTTTGAGAAGTAATACTGGACTCTGTATTGGAAGTCTTAGGTCTTGAAAACTGTAAAAATTAAACCTCGCATAAGGCCAAGTATAAGTATCAACCAATGGCCCCTCATCAGCCGCTTCAAACCATCATTTTAGATGACATATTTCCACTGTCTGAATCCACAGGAGGAAATGATATATATTTAGGAACTGATTATTTAATAAAGTGGGTGTAAGAAATTTCCAATTTCGCACAGACTGCCAAGCTACTGCTATCTTTTTATATCAAATTATTTATTAAGCATGGCTGCCCACAGGTACTGCTATGCAACAAAGGAAAGAAATTTACCTTAAGAGTTGTTAGAATATCAGCTATATATAAATGGAAACTCTACTATCCTCAACGCTCTACAACATATCAGCTAGCGTAGTGTAGAACAAACAGATAGAATTTTAGTTTCAATATTACGCAAGATAGTCACTAATAATTCATTACACTGGGACAATATCTTACAAGTGCGTTGATGGCTTATGTATAAGTTTTCATTAAATTATCAAAATGTCTCTTTTCAAGGCCTTATATAAAAGACCCTGATTCCTGGCTCTATTAGCCCAAGAAGTTTACAGTGATAATACAAAAAGACTAAAAAGCATAAAGATTTGCCCAAAAAAATATGATTTTTAGTCAGAGGAATGTAAATCTATGCAAAATGGTTACAAGAGGCCAAGCATCAAATGCATCGCATTACCTTTTCCCATTTTTAATATAAATTCAGTCTTGTACTATCACAAATGTATAGCACCCTGAGGAGGAAAATTTATACAATTTGTGATGGCCATACACTATAACCTACAAACGTGAGGATAATTATTTCAATCAGATCTTTAAAAAGTGGAGTAATTATCAACTACATACATAGATGATTCCTAAGTTTGTACTTACATTCCAATATTATTGAAGAGTGTATGTCATATAAGAATATTGGTCATGAATGAGAGAACCTTTTATTTAACTGAGTTAAGCCTACCAGAGGATGGACATTACTGATGCTCTGAGAAAAAGAATCCAAATGAAAGAATTGAACGTACAAAAACCAAAAACCAACCAAATATAAACCAAAGTTAAACTCCAACCAGGCAGGGAGCGGAATGCTGCTAGCCCACCATGGCAGAGGGTGAGGGGGGTCGGGCGGTGCTTCTTCAGACATATTTGGCTGGTCAGCATCACCATATTTGTTGTAGAAATGGACAAAAGTGGAGAGCCAGGGTGTGGGGCATCAGCGTGGTGGGGTGGATGCAAATAAAATATTGGTTGCCTTCCTCAAGATCAGCTTGGTAGATAGCCTCAACAAATTCTGTTACTTGGTGTTTAGCTTGAATGTTAGCTTTGGAAATTTTAAAATTTGGTGAGACTTTGTCAAGTGACTTTTACAAATGGGTCAAAATCTGCTAAATGGGCCACATGCATGACTGCATCAGTGGCTTCAGTGCCAATTTGGTTATCTCCTCCTATGCTGCTTTGGGGAAATCAAGGGGGAAATCAATTTTGATCAGCCCTTGGTGGAATTGAGAAATGGATTTTGCCACCGCTTTGCATAGGATTGGGCATTATGGTGAGGCCACCGCTGCTAAGGCAAGCTTGTGGTCATTTTAGTAGGGGATGGCATTGGCTTTAGGAGTGAATAATTTAAGGATGGGGATTTGTCATAATCAGAACTGTAGAATTTGGCCCAAACACAATCTAGTGGGCTGAGAGGTTCACCTGAGTCCTCATTGGTGACAACATTACCTGATTCGTCAATCTTGGCCAATAATTCCCAGAGATTTTAATTCATAGGAAAAGTGGATGGAGAATTTGGGTGGGCATAAGTTGATTGGGCTGCTTGGGATTGAATGGTAATCCAGGCCTGTTTCTGATTGGTGTGGGTGAAATTTGGTGGGATAGTGTGGGAGGTTAAATGATGGCCAGTTTTTCACTCTGGCCCATTGAACAAGAACATTGAGTGAGGGGGCAACAAAACGCCCCATTCAATTTTGATGAATATGGCTCAGAGGCCACTCCAAAGGAAGTGGCTTGGGGGCAGGATTTTTTGAGATGGTTGAGTCCAAAAACAGAGGATACAATTGGAGACCATTATCTACCTAAGCCCAAAAGAAATGCTTAGGTGATGCAACATTATGAGCATGGGGGGATATGTTGAGCTATAGCTTGGTGGTGTGGGATTATGATGCAGTGGCAGTGGCACGAGGTGCAGCAAGGCGCTCTGCTCCAGAAGGAATGACGAAGACAAGAGTGGGTTGTGTCCTATAAGCCAGAAGCCCCAATAACAACTGGTCAATTAACAGCTGTGGTGGTAGATGAGATGGGAGGGATATGAAGGACTCCACCAATGTGATGTCTGAAAGAAGGCAAATTTCAGATGGTATGGATAGGAGTATTTTTGTAAATTAGGCGAGTAGAAGCCACTGTTGCAGAAACCTTCTACATTTGGAAGCCAATATTGAAATATCTCTTAAATGGGCGGAAATTGATAAATCCAGCCAGTGCAAATGCAGCCAGGGCAACTTCATTACTTGCCTTGTTGGCATATGAAAACAAATGCCCATAGTCAACTCTTAGGCAAAATAAGATGTTAGAATGAGGGAGGGCAAAAGGATGGGGGTGAGAAGGGTGGATGCACACCAGGTGGAGCGCTAAGTCCTGTGGGAGGACAAAAAGGCCTGAAGAAGTTGGTGGGCTATTAGACCCCATGCAAATGTGTTTGCCCAGAGGGCAGAAAATGCTAGGCGGTGGAGCACTGTCACCCCACATTGGAGCAGCAGGCGGTGGATCTGCGGTCATTTTTGGAAAATGGGTGTGGCCAGATGACAGTGTAAAATTAAATGATATTTAATAAAATTTGCTCAATTAAAGATCAAGTGGAAAGAAATGAATGAGAGAATCTTAACTAATTTATTTTTATGAGAAAGTTAACACCTAGACTCAATAAAGGGGTTAAAGAAATCATAATGTATTACATACAGAAAATTAATAGTTTATAAACTCAATTCAAAAACTGTGAAAATTCCATTAGACTGATTTAAGCCCAAAGTATCCTGAGATGAGATTCTGCTAACAAATTGAAAAGCCATCAAAATGCCAGGTGACCATCACACTAGGCGGCACATGAGACAGTAAACTAAGATGTGCCCACAAAAAGTGTAATAATTTAGAATCTGCTCAATGATTAACCTAAGTGAAAAAAGTGTCATATGACTTGGTGCATTTAACCGTTCATTTTCTCCTTTAAAAAAAGCTACAAAGGCATTGTACAATCTAGAAGCACCACCAGATCAAGAGCCTCCCATCCAGATCCTCCCATCCATTAATTTTATTATTCTTTTCTTTATGGGGGTTATACTGTTATAAATGATGGTTAAGACCCCTATTTTATACTAAAATAAAATTTTTGTTGTCCTAATTTAATTCTCTTTTTAGCACTTGACTTCAATAATACCTTTTGCCATACTTACTATATAACGGATGCTCTAGCAGACAGGACCTAAGCTTGAATTGGTACCCTCAAGAATAAATAAAATACTTGTCATGAGACTTATACTGCTTAAGTATTAAATGTTGGAATTCTAGACACAGCACCATTGAGCCACAAAAATTGAAGTCCAACATTCTTATTTCCCATAAATCCCAGGTTAACTTTAAGTTCAAGTTATCAAAGCAATAGATAGGATTTACTAATCTGATTTTATAATAAGTAAAATGTCTAACCATCGATAAATGCCATTGAAGACTCTCCAAGTATGAGAAAAAAGTCGTTAGAATGAAGAAAAAGGCTCTTTGTGCTTATGATAATAGTATGCCTCTACCTAATTCTACAGCAATTACCGTACCTGACAGCAAAGCCTTCAAGGATTCCAGGATAATATACTATCTACTTCAGACAAAAAATCTTGATATTGCTTATTCTTCTTCTTCCAAGTTTTCGTATTGCTCACTTTACCTCCACAGTTTAAAATCCTGGTAATGAGGATTGTTATCAAGGTTCACAAAATCCCTACAAGTGCAATTAGTAACACCAGGACCATATTGGATTCTAATTAACCCAAGATTACACTTTAATTAAGATTGCTCCAGATTTGCCACTTTTTATGTAGTATGGAACTGATAAACCACAATGTGTAAGATCTATCAGGTCCTACTCTGCGCTTCCCCTTCAGTACAATAAACTATTTTTGGCTGCCTTATCTGTGGTCCTTAACAACTCTAGCTATGAATAATGTTGGGAGCCCACTTCCTCTAAGAATATGATGCTGTGATTAATAACGCTAAGGGAACTAATCCTTACTAGGAACTCATGGTTTAATAAGATATGAAATCGCTAATGCCAAAAAGGAGGTCATCAAGCCAAAATTTCTTACTTGATATAGGTAACAAAATTGATAAAATTGTGAACCATATCCGAGGTCCCTGAGTGCAGCTGCCACCATATGTGATAAATGGAACAGATGGAATGCTTATGTAACTTTTCAGAGTCAAAAATGATAGACCCAAAGTTGTAAGTTATCATTTAAAATAAGGTTCACAGAATATTCCGCCCAGAAGCCTATTTGATCCATAGAATTGACAACCTTTGGTAAAAGAGGTTTAAAATGCTCCAGAGTTCTCATTCTTGCATATGCTGGTCACATCTCAGTACTATTAACATTTTGCTGATGATCCACGAATGGTAGGTCTAACACAGTGATAGCTTACATATGGATAACACCTATTGACAAAATTAATATTGTTTGAGTGGCTGAAAGCCAGAGCTATTTTAGATTGGAGACATTACTTATGGTGGTTCTTGTTGTATATTTAGATGGGAAGGAGTTGACCAGTGATTCAATAGAGAATAGTGACAAGTTACTCGAGAAATACGCCTCTGTTCCATACATCCACATATGATTTTGGCAAGATTAAAGGAGCTGTACACAAGATAGAAATGTTAGATACTTCCCACATATGAGCGCATTCCTATGGGAACTGCAAAGTATAAGAGGCTCAAATTTCTTAACATAATCAATTAATAGGGGTTGGGATTGTTGGTACTCTCCCAAAGCCCTTAGGTCTTACCCTCTTGCTTGTTCACAAAAATATGAGAGACATTGAGCTATCATGGCTTATCAAAGATTACCTAGTAAACATAAAGGATGATTGCCCTCTGTTCTGGTTTAATGATCTTTTATGCTTTCTTGACAGAGCCAAAAAATTTATTTCTATGATCTTACCACCAGATATTATAAGATTGAGTTAGCACCCAAAAGTTTGAGTAAGTGCACTTTAATTTCCAAGAATTATTTAAAACTGACTTGGTTTTCACAGGGGATCATTAATGGCACATTTACATTCCAACAAGTTATGGACGGATTTCTATGTGATCTAAAGCACTTTGTTTTGGTCTACCTCAATGAAATTACGCTGATCTCAGAAATCTTCAATGGGTACTTGGAGCATCTTCACAAGGTTCTAACAGATTAAAGCATGATTCCTTCAAGCTCAATACTTTAACATTCTTATCTCTCAACCTAAAATGGAGTCCTTGTGGCATAAAGTTATAAAGCTAAGATCCAACCTAACTCATATCAAGTCACCTCAGTTAAAAATGTCCTTTAGCTTAAGTGGTAATTAAGTTTTTCTAAAGATGGTAGGCTAATACAGGCAATCCATTCCACATGTTGCCTAAATTGCTGAACCTTTAGTGAATAAACTTTTTAAAGTTGTTCCATTTGAGTGGAACTTGAGCAAGACCAATCCTTAAACATTTTTAAACTTCCTTAGCTACATAATATGTCCTCATTCATCTGAAGTCCATTCAACCTTCCTTGCTATTACCTATGCTAGTGAGGTGGGTGTAGAAGCCATATTAGCTTAACTAGACAATATTTAAGTGGACTAACTGGTGGCAGACTATTGCTAAGTGTCTCACTCACTCAGGGGGTGCTGTTTGAATTGGTTGCGCAACTTACAATAAGTTATTAACTTGATCACATGGTGCAAAACTAGGCAATTCAAAGAGTTTTGTTCTTTGGTACATAGGACTTTACGCATACATCCAAGCGTGTTTGACTGTTTTGAAAGCTTGAATAAATAAAAAAGCTATCATCTAAGCATACTGGAGCTCAGCTCAAGAACTGCTGACAATTAATAAGGTTAAGTCCAAATCTATAACAATAAAAATTATATTTACCGATATTAGCATCAATTAAAAACAACAATAAAGGAATATTTTGTTATAGAAGTTATTTGCATAAGAACTATGGAAAGTATATATATTATTTATGGATTTAAGGTGCATAGTTAGAAATTGTATTTTAAAAACTTTAGAAGCCTTCCTTATAGAACAATTCTGTATTTGTATATTGATTTTAGGGTCATCAGAGTCCAAAATGCTGATATTTTTAGCTTCTGGGAATCTTCCACAAATCAAACTATGAAGCTCTTATGTTATTGTAAATGTATGGCCACCATTCTAAGCCTTCTGTGGCCTCTGTGGATCCTAAGATCTTGAGGCTGCATGGTGTCTTAGTCATCTATATATATATTGAGGTAAGAAAATACTTTTATTTCTGATTTAATAATATGCAAATATCTCAGGTTTTAAACTGGGTAAACTCTCTTCAGACAGGGTACTGGTAATTTGTCATTATTGGTGGTAGAACCCAAAGGTATAAAACTGGGTTTTCTTGGGGCAATGTTTTTGATGTTGTGCCATACTATATTCAACAGTTTTTATTGATGCATCCTCTGACGTCATTGTAAATAACTGTTGAATTATTTTAGAAGTCAAGAGGTATATAAAGGCCTCTGTCATTAAGACTTATCCAATCAAAGCCTATAAAAGGGTTTTATAATCTTTTAATTATTGTTATAATTTTGGAAAATATTGTTAGAATCCATCAGGTTATTCACACAGGTCAAACCAACTGAGCAACAGACAGACAATGTGGGGATTTTTGGTCCTTTGGACACACTTGAAATGTACTTAAAATAGAAGCAATCGCCCCAATCGATTCTTTATTTATTTTTATAAATACAGTTACTTTTTGTTGTCCCATTACTTCTTAGGCTAAAAAGATCTCCTCATCTCTCAATCGCCAATCTCGCTTATATACAGCAGTTTTAGGCGATACTGCTTCTCATGGCTTGGGCTATTCTATTCTGCCAATTTTCCTCAAATTTGGCTTGTTATTCTCTAATCCTCTGTTGCCCTAATTGTAGGCGATTTACTTCATATTAACCGAATATTGACATCAACTTATCTCCTTATTGCCTTGTATAGAGGTGACCCAATAAAACCAATTATATCCAATAAAAACCCATTACATCCCAATATCACCTCATCTCAAGGCACTCAAGAAATTTTAACTGATATTATGTTTAGCAGATTTCGCCCTGATGTCCCACAATTATTGACCAGTCATATTAAAATTGTGGCATTACCCCCTCCTTGACTGGAGGATAATATCCCATTGTTTGTAAGGTCAGAGGAACTTTGTGTGTACTTGGTTAATGATCTGACCACTTTCAGGATCCTTGATGGTATACACGTCAATCCCAGCTTTCTCTATAACTTCAAATGAACCAATCCAAATACTGGCCAGCTTGTGTTTCCACCTGAATCCATATTGGTCGTGAAAGAGAACCATATCACCTCCTTGAACGGCACCAGCCCACTATTATGTGACTAATCAACAGCCTGATTCCTAATCTTCTTGGCTAAGCTGAAGGAATATTCTTCAGTTTGCAGTTTGATCAGAATGTTTATGAGGTTAGTCAAATAGCAGCTGGGTTCCAGTCCACCGGTGTCTTCTACATACAAATAAAGCAACACCGGAAGAGCCAGTTGTTGGCTATATAAAAGTTGAAAGGGACTCTTCCCTGTGGAAGAGTGGTAACTAATGTTTTAGGTGAACATGGCAGTGGAAAGGAGGGAGCTTAATTGGAAGGTCAATCCGTTACTAATTTTTGTAGTATGTTCACCAAAGTTCCATTCACCCAATTGACCATTCCATTGGACTCAGGGTGGTATGAGGTCATCAGAACCCCATGGATTCCCATAAGCTCATTCAGTTTGGGGAGGATGTGCAAGGTGAAGTTGGTTCCATTATCAGTAAGAATAAACTGAGGGCAGCTGTGCCGCTGAATAATGCATTCCATCACAAACCTGGCCACAGTAACCGCCCCCAAGTCTTGTATTGCCCTCACTTCAACCCACTGGGTCAAGTAGTCAATAGCTACCAGAATGTACTTACAAAGGTTGGCTCCAGTTGGCAAGGGGCCCATGACATTGAGGGAAACCGTGTGCCAAGCAAAATGTGGTTTCATTAACCTATATGACATTGTATGACAGAATGGCTTCTCCACTTGACACTGATGACAACAGGAAATAGTTTCTAGCACATCAAAACTTATGCTTTCCCAATAGTACTGGGGGATTAACAACTCCATAGCTTGCGCACTCCACCATGCCTGACTGCCTTGTGCGCACTCATAATGATTCCTGGTCATGCTAAGGGGCATGGAAAATTCAACGTAGAATCACTAATCCACTTGTACAGTTTCCCATTCCTTTGGAAGGCATTTGAGCATATCTCATTTAACACTTTGATTACTTGGGGTGGTTTGTCATTATATTTTCCGCTGAGCATCTTATTGTACATCACGTCGCTGAGGTCCACTGTCACAGCAATAGTTGGTAACTGAGTTAAACAGTCAGCGTTCTGATGCTTTACTCCTGACCAATGGAGAATCTCAAAATCATAAGCTTGCAACTTAAAAGCCCATTGAGCCAAATGGCCTTCAGGTTCTTTGAGGTTCTGCAACCAACATAATGACATGTGATCTGTCACGACTTTAAACTTTACCCCATGCAGAAAGACTCTGAATTGCTTATATGTATAGATCACTGCTAAACACTCCCACTCAGTCACAGTATAATTACGCTCATGACAGTTCAGAATCTAACTACAGTATGCTACTGGATGTTCCTCTCCCTCATCATCTTTCTGAGAAAGTACAGCTTCAACCGCAGAGAGGGATAAATCTATCTGTACAATAAACTCCCAATTAAAGTTTGGATATTGTAACACTGGTGCGCTGATCAATGCCATATGGAGTGTATCAAAAGTGGATTGAAACGTTCTATCCATTTGAACATAGCATCCTTTTTTAACAACTCGAATAGCAGGCCTCAATACAGCTAAAATTAGGGATAAAGCGCTGGTAGTAACCAACCATTCCCAAAAAATACCTGTATGTCACACTTATTATTAGGAGTAGTCATTTTGCTGATGGCCTTCACCTTAGCCAGCTGTGGTTTTAGCCCTTTAGAGTCTATCACAAACCCCAGGTATTCCAGCTGATCGTTGAAGAAGTTACATTTTTGATGTTTAATTTTAATGTTTTCCTCAGCCAGCCAGTGGAATACTGCTTTAAGGTGGTCGAGATGCTCCAAAAAGGTTCAAGAGAACACATTAATATCATCGAGGTATACAAGGACACATGACAGTTTCAGGTCACCAAGAATAGTGTCCAGGGCTCACTGAAACGTAGCTGGGGCGTTGCACAGCCCTTGAGGCATCCGCGTCAGTTGAAAAAGGCCTTTAGAGGTGATTACAGCGCATATTCCATGTTCCTCCAGGGGTAACTCAATTTTCCAGTAACCTGATATCAAGTCCATCGCAGAAAATTAATGGGCTCCCCCTAACTGGTCCAGAGCATCATCAATTCTTGGCAAATAATATGAGTCATTTTTTGTAATACTGTTGAGCTTCTGGTAGTCTATTACTATGCAGTTGGTGCCATCCTTATTTTTTACAATTAGAACAGGCGAAGCCCACAGGCTTTTGGATGGTTCTAGCATCCCTTGCTCTAACAACTTGCCAATTTCATCAGTAACCATATCTTCCACTGCCGCAAATGGCGGATCAGCTGAGACCTTATAGGAGGATGATTGCTGGTATCTACTTGATGGACCACCCCAAGCAAACTCTAAATCATGATTTGTCGACAGCAAAAATCCCCTTATACTTCTGAAATAAAGCTATTGCTTGGTCTTTTTGTTCTTCTGATAATCCAGTTAAATTACTCCGCAGTACCACCATTAGTATGTCAGCCAGTGTCTCAGTTGGTAGAACAAATTCATCCAATGATCCAAAATTATGAACCTAATGGACCTCATTTATGGGAATCAGATGTAGATACGCTACAGTTTGGTGGCAGCGGATTTGCATTGGTTTACTCTGAAGGTTTGCTAACAAAACCTTAATCTCCCCCATGTCCCAGAAGTATAATCCCTGGAGCCACGCACAGCTCGAACCATGTTTGATGATAGAGCCCAATGACTTCCCCATATAACCCACTCAGCACTTCCACTTCTAGCTCAGTGTTCACTAAGACTTGATGGCCAGAAGGGATAGATATGGGCCCTGCCGCTTGAAGAGGTATCCCTTGATATTCATATGTCTGCTGGGGAAGGGCCTGAGTCTTGCGCTTTAGTCAGTGGTAATGAACTGGCCTCACCCTGTCACTATAGGCAAGGTTGATATGGCTCATATGTACCAGATCCTTTGGTACTCCACTAGTGGTAAAGTAAATTGGGATCCTCTGACCCAGAATGGCGAGGGTCTCCTCCATCATATTATTGATAGCTCTAAAACGGCACAGGAAAGCAGTCCTGATTAAAAGGTCTTAGTTTTCATTTGGTAGCACAATTTCTGGGGCTACAATGACAATGGACCCAAAGCGCAGAGGTAGCGCACTATAAGCCCCTTCAGAGACAGTGCTTACAGCTCCAGCAGTTTCATAAACCATTTGATGGTCCACATCAGGTTTCAACGTCACCTTGTCATTAATTTAGTGGACACTATGTTGACTGGAGCACCAGTATCTTTGTAGCACGAACTCTAATTTTTCACTACAAAAATATCACAGTATGTACACTCAGAATAAGAATAATATTGACTGTTTAATATGTGAACATTTATGGGCTCTCTTTTCCCAAGAAAATTCATCATCCCCTCACTGACTTGGGGGTATTCCTTGACAATGGCATCTACTGGAAGGGCAAAGTTTACTCCTTTCAGAGTTAGCACATCTGTGGCAGAATCAAGTTGGTCCGAGGAGCTTGATCAAGCATTTGACAGGCATATGGCTTTAGTTGTTTGAGGGACTCTTCACCCGCCGCCACTTTGGCTTGAGCTCAGGTTACTATGTTTACTTCTCCAAATGGCTACTGATATAAATTCCGTCATTGTACTGAGGGACTTTCGCAGGGTATACTACTATTAATTCAGGGACGTTTTGAGTGGGTATTGCAGAGGTAGAGGGTCCTGTCTCTACTCCGCTCCATCTTTTCCCTGATAGTACTGATCTTGATGTATATAGTTCACATGGGGTTATGGCAGAATTTTGCCAAATGACAAGGGCGACCGCATTTGTAGCAGTTAACCCCATAAGAGCCACGTCCTTGATTATCATAAGAGGGTCCAGACCAGAAAGTTTGGGGTCATTCTGCATAACCAGCCCCAGGTTGGTAAGCTGATTGTTGACAGTTAGCATAGTTGGGTCCTGGTCAATCACTGGGTTGCTGATGGTTTTCATGGCCAGCCCCTTTGTGCTGATCAAACTTTTGAGTATAATTTGGCTGAGGATGAGGCGCAGAGTTATAGAAAGGCTGAGGATTACTAATTGGAGCTGGAAGTGGGTGATAGTATTCTCCTGAATAAGAGGGTGCAGTATCAGTGGTAGTTTTCATTCTGTATTTGGTGGCAGAAAGTTAGGGGATACACGACGCAAAAACTGTATAAGCTTGAGCAGAGGTATGTCATCATCCAGAAGCAGTAAAATAACATTAGAAAGTTTATGATATAGCTTCACCGTGGAGGACATGGCAATGCACATGTTGGCTTCTGCTAAGTACCCAGCTCCAATCAGTACATGGGCTTCTGTTGTGAAGTAATCAGCAAACTCTAGGAGAGTCTCATTTTGATGGAATCTGATTGTTAAGAATTCTGCTTTCTGCTGCAACATCTTTGAGTTTCCACCAAACAGGAGTAGTATGGTATCCTTTACATCCTTATAGGTGTCAGGCAAACAGCAAGTAAGATTTAGACCGGCCTGACAGCCCAGATGCCAGAGAACCTGAATGGAAAACCAGAAAGCCACTAGCACTGCTGCTGATTTAACAGATATGGAACTGGAAAGGAATCTTACCAAGAACTGCCGATGAGCCAGAATCTCATATAGGCACATAATAAAATACCAGATGAGTATGGCCGTTAACCCTGAGGGGTGCATGAGGGTCAGCGGAGAAGGCGGTTTAATTGTAACATAAAAACAAAATTTTTAGGAAAGGATTTTTATGGAAAATTAGAAAAGAAAATTGACCAAGAATTTTTTAGTGCAATGTGACTGATTAAATAGTGGTCAATTTAGAGAGGAAACAAGCTGGGGTCAGGTTCTGCAAATTCACCTAACTGGCGAATTGTTCAGGAATGGGAACAGATAGGTTAACTGGAACTGACATCAAAAAATTCAGCAGCAGGCTGAGTCGCTGTCAGTCTGACCTTGAATGTCTAAACTGAGGCTCAGATACATTTCAACGGTTGGCAGGATGGCATTTGACCTGACAAGCAGCGAGAATCCCCCAAGGCCACCCCACATAAGGGTGGGCCCATTTGGTTGGGAATGGGTTTGGGACGCCCAACCCGCCCATTTCTGGTCGCTGGGCCAGTAGTTTGGTCAGAGATGTTGCATTGGGCGCGATGCTTGATTTGTCAGCAGGGAGCTTCAAACCTCATCAATGGTGTCCAATTTTGTTACTTGCCCATTGGAGATGATCCCCCAACAATTTCAAGGGGGGTTAATTTTTTTGATCATAGCGTTAGCTGAATCAAAACCGTCAGGCATTCCAGCCAATGAGGCAGTCTTCATCCCTTTCTGACTACATGGAATCTGACTATCAAGCTGACTCTCACTCAATTTTAGGTCAATCAATTTCATTTTGGCAACCTTGGCGCAGATTT
>JAKSZP010000635.1:0-48945 GCA_022478985.1 Massospora cicadina
TTTTACAGCAGGCCAGTCTATTATAACTTTCTGTTTGTCTGATATAATTGACCAACCATAATTCCTAACCATATCCGCCTTTCTCATAGATATTGGTGTAGCAATGGTCCCTTCTTTTCAGCTGAACCAGGTTGGGAAGAAACTTTTTTCTGTCCATAATAGCCTAGTTCCACTCAAAATGTCCAATCCACACCCCTTAGTTGCTGTGGCTATTGTGCCCATGTCAGTAGGTTCTGATAATCTGACTTGCGATGAGCTTACTCCCCCTATGAATCTAGCGGTCTCCCCTGACTCCACTAACATCTCTTTGGTGTCACTGGATTCAACCACAACTATCAATAAAGAGAACTTTGCTTACTTCTTACTCCCCATGAAGATTAGTGTTGGGTCCCACCACATCTCCTTTGAGGCTTTGGTGGACACTGGAGCCATGGGCAATTTTATGAGTGTTGAATTAGCCCAACAATTGAAACTTGACCTGGATGTAGGTCCTTCAGTGAAGGTTGCTTCTTCAGCCTCTCATACCTCAAACTTAGTTTGCTGTCCAGTTTCATTCTCAGTACATCAGTTCAGCTTCTGCAATCAGTTCTCAGCAATGCTGAACTTGGTATTCCCAGTTATTCTAGAAGCTGGATGGTAACGCTGGCAACATGTGAAGATTCACCTTGATTCAAATATGTTGTCATCTGCCAATGATCAAATGGAGGGAGAACTTCCTTTAGTTAATACCCTCAAGAAAACCCAAGGCCGTAGCTCCATCACTTCCCTCATCTCTCCTGCAGGCCTTCCATCCAATTTTCCCAAAAGTTTAATGCACTATCAAAGTATCTTCAATTATGAAAAGGTGGATCATCTGCTTTCTAGTACTAAATTTGACCTGGGATTTTGTATGACAGTGCAGTTGGTGAATATCAACTTTCCATTGTATCCCCATACAGCGGAGGAGGAGATTGCACTTAACACTTGGTTGGATGATATGCTAAAAAAGGTTGGTTGTTTAAGGAGACATTTCCAGTTCCATCTCCCATCATCTTTAATAAAAAAGCTGATGGTTCCCTCCATCCCTGTATGAATTACAGACATTTAAACAAAGTTTTGGTTCACAATCCCTACCCCCTGCCTCTGGAGCAGACAATCAGCCAAGTAATTACCAAATCATGTGTGTTCTCTAAGCTGGATCTTGTTAGTGCCTTCAACCAGATTTAGGTAATGAAAGGGCAAGAATGGTTAACAGCAATCTGGATGAAGTGAGGAATTTTCCAATTCTGTATAATGCCCTTTGGGCTGAAGAATGCTCCCGCTACATTTCAACAAATGATTGACAGTGTACTGGGTGACCTCCAGTTTACCTGTGTAGTCACATATATTGATGAAATTTTGGTTCACTCCCTGATTCCTGAACAACATGCTATTGACTTGAAAGTGGTCGTGACTGCCTTGCACAATGTGGGCTTGTTTGTCAAGCCTTTCAAATGTGAGTTCTATAAAGAAAAAGTTACCTTTCTTGGGAACCTCATCCTTAAGGATGGCTATGCAATTCCCCCTAATAAGTTGGACGCTATCCGTGAATGGCCTACTCTGACAACCCAGAAACAATTACGGAGTTTCTTGGGAACCATTATTTTTCTAAAAAAAATTTTCCTCAGCTCTTTCCCAGTTGGCAGCCCTGCTCCACCCCCTACCCACAAGAATATACTGTTTTGTTGGATGCTCAAATGCCAGCAGGCATTTGAGTCAATCAAAGAAGTGTTTTTACCCCTCTCATCCTGAAACACATGGATCCTGCCAAGCTGTATATCATTGTTTGTGATGCCTCCTTAGTGGCAGTGGGGGCAGTGCTGCTCCAAGAGTATGAGGGCTTGGAACATCCAGTCACCTACATTTCCCAAAAATTTACACCTACAGAGAAATCCTGGGCCATCTACAATAAGGAGTTGGCAGCTGTAGCATGGGAATTGACTCATTGATGGTACCTGTTACAGAGTGCTCAGCATGAGTTAACTGTTTGCACGGATTACCAAGCTCTCTTGTATTTCTGTAAACCCCAAAAATTGACACATCGGCAAGCCTGAACCTATCAGGACTTGCGCAGTTTCAATTCCAAATACAAATTTGTAAAAGGTGCACTTAATATACTTCCAAATTTTCTCAGGTGCAACTCTGCCCACTGTCCCACAGATTTGGAGAAAGCAGACCTCATTACTGTGATTCCCACTTCTCATATTTTGTTTATTGTTTTCCCCATCATCTCCTTCACTGCCCTTGCTCCTGACGCCCCACTCGTTGCTCAGGTCTTAGCCAGCCAAATGTCCTGCTTCAGAAGGGGTGGAGTTATTTGAGCAATTGTCCCTCCAAAATCATAAACACTCTCTATAATCTATGGTGGATGGTCTCAGTTATTTCAGGTCATGAATTTGGGTTCTCCCTCTCTTCAGATATGAGGTATTTCATGCGCATCATGACCCCCCCCATGATTGGCCATCCTGGCAATACAAAATGCATTGACTTGATCAAATGGACCTACAATTGGGCAGATTTAACTAAAGAAGTTCCAGCCTGGATCGCCAATTGCATTACTTGTGCTTGGGCTAAGTCAGATCACTCTGGCAGAAATGGGCTTCTACACCCCTTACAACAGGCAGAGGGTCCATGGACATTGGTGTCCATGGATTTTGTCATTGAACTCACCTGCTCTAATGGGTTTACTGTGGTGATGGTGGTGGTGGATCATTTCACTAAATTCTCCCTTTTTATTTTCTGCAATTCCCCATTTGCATTAGAGAAAACTGCCCATCTCTTTGTAAACCATGTGTTTTAAATGTTTGGTCTCCCGCAGGAGATCATCAGTGACTGTGGTCCACAGTTCACAGCATAGTTCTAAAGTGAACTCTTATCCATTTTAAAAATCTCACCCTGTCGCTCCATGGTGTATTATCCCCAGTCTGATGGTCAGACCAAGCAAGTTAACCAAGTCCTTGAACAGTACCTGCGTTGCTATTCTGAAGCTGCACAGGACAACTGGGCTAATGACCTTCCCCTCATTTAATTTGTCTACAACAATGGGACTCACACTTCCATGGGGTTTTCCCCTTACAAAGTGACATTAGGATATAACCCTTCCTTTTTGGTCAGACCCTGCTTGCATCCTGAGGTCCAAGCTGCCACAGATCATGCTAAACATATTAGGTCTACTCAATCCTTAGTGCAGGAACACCTCACCAAAGCTATTGAAGACTAAAAGCGGTTTGTGGATCAAAACAACTCTTGGGTCATGAAATAACAATGGCCTCTTATGTTATGCTTGATACACGTCATTTGAGAATGCAAATATCCTCCTGCAAGTTTGCAAGTAAGTGTTCAGGTCACCATTTGGTGGAGGAAGACTTGGGTAATGGCGCGTTCCAGTTAAAACTGCCAGCCCATTGGAAACAGCACCCCATTTCCACGTTTTCCAGTTGACACCTTTTAAGGGTACTGTTCCTGTGGATCCCGAGACAATAATAACTGAAAATGTAAAAGAAACTGAAGTCTAAAATATACTAGCATCCCGCAAGTCCCATTTGTCCATTCAGTATCTTGTGGCCTGAAAAGGGTATCTGGATTATGAGAACAGTGGGGTCAAGGATCACAATTGTGCTAAATGCATGGAACTGGTCAAAGCATTTCACAAATCACACCCCAAAGCCCCCCATCCCCCCCAAAAAGTTGCAATGGTAATGGTGATCAAACTACATTAAGTGCACAAAAATGTGGCCCTCTTGCAGTTCCCTGGTGGTGGTGCCCTTCCTTTGGAAAAGAAAAGGGTAATGTAAGTCCAGGGGAACGTCCCCTGCACGTAGATCTGTTGCTCTTTCTTTTTTGAGCAAAAAGGGTCCAAAGAGGGTGGCCATGCCCCTCATCACCCAGGGTGACCTCGCCCACATGGTAGACAAGTGTTGGGTAATGGCCTTCACTCTCTGGACCCCTCCCCTGGTACCTTCATTCACATGGCCAAACTCATTAGACAGATTATGGAAATCCGTGCTGAGATCACTGAATTAAAGTTGATTTCTCCAAAGCTGATGGAAATTAAGCCTGACATTTGGAATCCACATAGGCAAAGAGGGATGTAGATCAAGTTATCAGCCAGAATTGCCAACAATTTTATTTTCCCAGCAGTGCAATCATCAAATTTAACCCCCTCTAGAAATCATTGGGGATGATTACCAACGTGCAGGTAGTAGCATTAGACACCATCAATGATAGTTCAAAGCTCTCTTCTGGCAAATTGGGAGTTGTGGCTTACACAACACTTTTGATCAAACAAACAGCCCAGCGACCAGGCACAGGTGGGTTGAGCATCCTGAACCTGTTCTCAACCAATTGAGGCTGCCCCTAAGTGGGGTGGCCTTGGGAATTTCTGCTGCTTGATGGGCCAGGTTTGCCACGCTAACTATCAGAAATGCATTCAAGACTCAGTTTGGACATTTGATGTCAAACTGACAGTGACTCAGACTGCCACCAAATCCTTTAATGTCAGTTCCTATTAAGCTTATCTGCCCCCATTCCCAAATAATTCGCTGGCTAGGTCAAACTTGAGGGACCTGATTCCTGATTGTCCCCCATCAATCAACCACTACTTAAACAGTTGCATCATACTGAGAAAATTGTTGGTCAATTTTATTCCTTTATTTTCCATTAAAAATCCTTCTCTAAATTTAATTTTTTATGTTGAAATTTAAACTGCCCTTTTCGTCAGCACTCACACACCCCTCAGGGTTAACAGCCATATTCATCTGGTATTTTATTATGTGACTGTATGAGATTCTGGCTCAACAGCAGTTATTGGTGAAACTCCTTTCTAGTTTCATATCCGTCATACCAGCAGCAGTGCCTTTGGCATTCTGGTTTTCCATTTGGGTGCTCCAGCACCTAGGCTGGAAGGCTGGTCTAATTCTAACTTGCTTTTTGCCTGACATCCAACTCCTGGGCAGCAAATTTTGCCCAGACTGTACCCCATCAGTACCCTAATCTGCTACCAATTCTTATGGGGGAGCGCCAGTGGGACCCTATCCGCCATATTCTTATCCTTATACAACTCCACCATCAAATGACTACTATGGGATAAGACAATGTCTTACCAGTACCCCTATGTTAGGCCATCATCAGGACATCCTCACCCCTCCAAAAGATTGAGTGTTCATTAGCAAAGCCTGAAACAGAATAAGCCTGACAACTCCTTCTGGCAGAAATATATGCTGCTAAAAATGGAAGCAAGAAGAATTAGCCAGCCACAATATATATGACCTAACTAAAAGAATGGGATTTGATAACATTTTGAACCCAGAGCAGAAAGAACCCAATGAACCACATGGAGTACCTATGGAAGAATATAATGAACCCAGAAGAAAATAATTTGATACCTCTCTCCAATTACCTGAATTTGCCAAGCATACTACAGAAAATCTGCATCCCAACACTACCCAAGTAATACAGCAGTTGTCCCTACAGAAACCCGTCAAGCAGTAAAGAAAACAACTGCCACAAAATTTCTAGTACCACAACAACATATGGTACCAGTTCCTAACACAGCGTCATACCGACCAAAAGGGGTCTCATTTACAAAGATTTTAGAAGAGACAATTCCTCAGTACCCCTTGAGGACTTGTGCAAGTCCATTCTGGCACTACGGCAAGGCTTTCATTAAGCCATTAGTCTAACCCAGCTTTGAAATGGAGGCCCAAAACAGGAGTCCCTACTCACCAATACAGGAGCACCCTGCACCATGGGGTCCCTCCTTAGATAACTAGTAGCATTCTTTTCAATGCAGGCTCTTCAACAAATATTATGACAAAGAAGTTCCTCCTGGACATTTGATATGAGGACATCCTTTAGAGTGACATGGTCTTCCTGATGGCTGGTGGAACTCAAAAATCTTGTTATGGTCAAGTATTTGACCTTCCTGTGGAGATAGCTGGCAAAATCCACTATATTAATGCAGTAGTTTTTTATCACAACCACTTCCAGTTGCTGCTTTTCCAACAGGCTATAAAGGAGTTTGAAATACACGTTAACTTTTAATTAGATTAATGTTTTATGCAGACGGAAAAAGGAATGAAGCCCCAGACCATTACATATTCCAACCCAGAAAGGCCATCTGACACCCCTGCGCAACTGTTTACCTATTGATGTGATGAGTTAACAGAAAAACTAATGCCCTAACCCACTTGAAGAATCAGCAAAAGGCAAATATATCACAACTACTCAGAAAATTTGAGACACTATTCTGCCATGATGGTAATGATGTTCCCCTCTCAACCTTGGGTTCACACCAGATTGATGTTGGTGATGCTAAACCTATTGCCAGATAACCCTATCACCTGCCACAAGCACAAGAAAAATTTGTTGAAGCAGAGATCAAGAAATATTTAGACAGTGGCCTCATTCACCCCTTTCAATCACCATGGGCGTTCCCTGCCATGGTTATCTCTAAAAAGAATGGAAAACTCCACTTATGAGTTGATTACATCCCTCTAAACTGAGTAACAAAGAAAAATGCATACCCAGTGCCATTAATCACAGATATCTTCATTACCATGGGAGGTGCACAGTACTTCACCAATATTGATTTGTTCTCTGGATACTATCAACTGATAATAGAGGAAGAGTCTATCCCAAAAACAGCTTTTGTCACCAAATTTGGACAGTTCAAATACACCCAAATGCCCTTTGGTCTTACTGGAGCTCCTAGAACCTTCCAAAAGGTTATGGATGAATTATTTCATAAATTAACAAGTTGGTGTGTCACTGTTTACCATGATGATATCACCATCTATTCCACTAATTCCAATCAACATCTGCAGGACCTAGGAGCAGTACTTAATTAGATTAAGGAAGCAAACCTTGGCTTTAATGAGCCAAAGCTGATACTCTTAGCTAGAGAGCTGAAGCTTCTAGGGCACAATATCTCACCAGAAGAAAAACACACTGACCTCTCTAAAATGGAAGCCATTTTTATATGGCCCATCTCAAATAATGCAGCTAAACTCCTTAGCTTTTTGAAAAATGCCAACTACTGTTGGGTCTTTATTACAAACTTTAGCAAGGTAGCTGCTCCATTGTACCAACTTCAGAAGAAGGGAACCTCTTGCAACTTTAATGATGCTGACCACCAGAGTTTTTTTAGCCTGTAGAAATACATTAGTTATAGCTCACATCCTGATCTTCCCCAACTTTGATAAAAAAATTTCAGGTATTCACAGATGCTAGTGATTCAGCTATTGGAGCTGTACTTACACAGCTACAAGGAAATAAGTATCTACCTGTCAAATTTATCTCCAAGAAATTTGCCCCAGCGGAATACTACTCATCATATGAGAAAGAGGTTTTGGCTGTAGTGTTTGCTCTTCATAAACTTTAATATTATCTGTTGGCCCTATGAATTACAGTATTCAATGATAACTCAGCAATAAGTTTTCTGCTAAATAATCCCATCCTAAATGGGCACCAGGTATGTTGGAGATATGAGCTAATGGAGTTTGATTTAAAATTTGTGCACCTCCCTGGACATCTAAACGCAATAGCATATGGGTTATCATGAATTTCACAATAACCCAGTGGGATCAGCAATCTTCCATATGGGGATCAATCTTGAGAATTAGCTCCTGAATATATGGAAGTTCCTAAAAGATTTTGAAGTGCCAAGTGATATCCAGGATATACCATCATTTAAAAAATATTGTTTAAAAATTCAAACATTTGAAATGCACCTGTATGTACATATTAAAGGATCAATGGCCCAGGTAGTTCCAAGAAACCAATGCATGCAGTGGATAAAGAAGGTCCATGATGATGCTGGACACTTTGGAGTACAAGTTACCTGGTTGAGACTCTTTGCTGTATAATGGTAGCCAAATGCCTACATTGAAGTCAGTAATTATGTATCCGCATGCCATGCCTGCCAAGTTTTTATTAAGTTGCCAGATGCCCAGAAACCCTGAACCCTATAGCAACATCTGGACTATTTGAGATATGGGGCCTCAACTTTATATGACCTTTAAGAGTTGCCACTGATGGATTAAATTATATTCTAGTAGCCACCAAATACTTCAGCTATTGGCCTGTTGCTAAAGAAGTTACCCACGCTGATGCAGCCCCCACAGAGCAGTTTCTATATGAAGACATTTTTACTATATATGGACCACCTTGTCTTATCATGACTGATTGGGGATCACATTTCAATAATAAATTAATTGAGGAAATGTTGGCCCAGATATGCACTTATCTCTATGACAACAGCATACAACCCTTAGTATAATGACCTAATAGAATAGATGAATCAAACACTGATGCATGCCTGGAACAGAGCATCACAGACAACCCTGATAAATGGCCTAAATGCTTACCTGCCATCCTTTGGGCATACTGAACCAAAATCCATAGTACTACCAAGCGTAGACCATATGAACTACTGTTTGGAATTTAGTTTCAGCCTAACCCATTAGCCAAGTAACTCAGCACCTTTTTCCCATCAACCTACCACTTAAATCAGTCTGATGTGGAGAAACTGGTACAAGACTATGCTCATCAAATGAAGACCAACTATGACAACCACCTCAAAACCCTCCAGGTTTTTACAGTAAGCAACCTAGTCCTCTAGTATCAAAATGAACTTATGAACTCCTGTTCCAAGAAAACTCACCCACATTTCATAAGGCTATTTAGAGTTACCAAAGTAATCCCCTATGAAAACTACAACTTAGAAACCCTTAATGGAGTGTCATATCAGTCAATCATCAATGGCAACCATCTTAAACTCTACCAGTATAAAAATAAATAGGGGAGTGTCACGCGGTTTAATAATTTTATAATCCACTGAAATAATAATTCCTCATTTGATGAATATTTATTTTTTATCTTGATTTCAGTTGATTCTCCTAGAACATTCTAGACACTGTAATATCCCTAGAAACAGGTATAAATACCTTCAGTTCTTATCAAAATAAATCATCATATTATAAAGTTTAACTTCCTGTTGTGTTTTTTATCTTTCAGTTTTAAGAAAATTCCTTCCTGGGCATTTTAAGTCATAAACACCCAGGATAACTAACAATGACCATCAAACCAATGACCTCAAAAATTGAGAGTTATGCTCCTCTACCCACCACCTATTGAGAAATATATCAGAATCCCCTAGTTCCCTGACACCAGCTATGAGGGCAACAGCAAAGCTGTTAGTCCATGTGGCTCAAGTGTAGTTCTGGCACAGCCATTAGGTTGTCAGTGCAAGCTCATAAACCTGAGCACACTGGGTAACTCTGCTAGTCTTATATATAACTTTTATTAAAAATCATTATTTTTTGAAAAGTAACTTACCATTCCCAAAATTATCAAGTATTTGTGCCAAGTTTGGTGATTTTAGTTTCTTTTGATGATAAGATAATGTGGCTTTTATATACATACATACAATGTTTTTATTTATATTAAAATTTAAAAAATTACTATCAATAATACTACAAATCTCTGTTAAAAAATTTAAGATTACTTAAAATTTTTATCATCATATTCATAAATTATTTACACTATTATATATATATATCTTGTTTGTTTATCTTAGACTAGCAATTGTCGGGGGTTATTTTGAACATTTAAGGGTTAGATAATGTCCTAAATATAAGTAAAAATAGCCAAATAAAAAAGTGGACAAAAGTTATAAAGTTGCCCGTACTTTGAGAAAAATAGCTCTAAAATAAACCGAGGGCCTAAAGTCTTTATATTAAATGCAATCCAAGCTTAAACTATTGCAGAGTTAGAGGTTTCTAAACTAAAACTAAAGCTAAAACTAGGAGTACCAACACCACTTCTATATTAAAATTCCAAAAAGGTTAAGATGATAAAATTTTGAGCTTGCAGTGCAATCTGGCCTAATTCTTAGATTCTTAGCTCCTGGTAAACTTGCGATATTAAGATATGGGAAAACTAAAAATGGGTAAAGCTTATCTATTGAATTACCTGGACAAAGCCATTTTACATGCTCTATCTGAAAATGATAAGAATAAATAATATTTGAAGGGGTTTTAGGGTAAACAGATTCGAGGTAAAAAATGGTTTGATAGTAATGCATTAATATTCACTAGTTTCACGGCAATATATTCGCTTCAAAATATTTATCAAAGGCAAGGTATTTTTGGTTCTGAAAAAAGCTGGTATAATGAATAAATATGGCCAAATTGATTGACGCTCGCAGGAATGCCTGCGCTGCAACCAACAATGGCCTTTGAATGAGTCAGCTTGATTTAACACTGGTTGCAATGTGGACGGCTTCTCGTGACAGTTTTTGTTTAACCCTAATCACTGAGCTCTTAGCATAAAATTATAAATACACTTTCTATTTCCCAGGCTTTTTTAAATTAAACTTTTCCACAACTTTTAGCGTGTGCTTGCTGCTTTGAATCAATTTCAGCCAATTGTCTTTAAAAATTTTCTCCTAAATAATTTACAAAATCCAATATCTAATGAGTTAGGCTTGGACTCTCGATATCTCTTTATAGATATAAGCCGGGTAGAAGGTTGGTGACGAAAAGTTATACAAGAAGATACTAATTGCAAGTGCAATAATTTTACAAAACTCACATCGACTCAAGATTGAAAAAGTCCAAACAATGCAAACGACAGTAATTGATATATAAAAAGTTTAAACTTCTTTGATTTTAGGGTGGTAAATAAAGCGCAAAGTACACAACCCTTTGCAAAGCGACAGATAACAAAGCGTAGAGTGTAGACAAGGGCAAGATCGAAGTATATTAAAGTGATATAAAATACCAAATAGAAATAAAGGCTCTTTTGACAGATGACAAAAGTTACATATAATTGCTTATTTTACTAAAAAGCACAGCACTAATGCATAAATATAAGATCGGCGGTCAAATAATCAGGAGCCATTCGGGTCTCATATACTAAAATTCAAACAAATACCAACTCTGTATCACCGTTAAAAGCGGCAGATTCGGCATAAGAGGGCGAATCTGGGTTTTCGCCTTTGTATCCTCGCTTAGCGCTTTGGTAATTCTTTGTAAAATGAAGATCGCTATCATCGTCAATAACGATGCTAGCCTTTCCATTAAAGTGGTCGTTGAAAACCTCCCCTCGTAGGAAGTGGGGAGAGAAAGATACGCGTGGCCATTAACCGTTCCAGCAGCGAAATGATAACCGTTAGAAGTATTAAATTCGGGTGCGAGAGATTCTATTTTGATAGAAGAGACACCATTAAAGTTCTTCGCATAGACAAGGCCTGCCTCCTTGACAGTCAGGCTAACATTCCCGTCTGCTGTTCCGCCAATAACGTGAATTGAGTGGACATCAAAAGCGGTAATGTCACCCTTACGTACATAGAGGGATATAGCTCCAGAAACGGAATTTTCTAACTTAATCGACCCAATACCTGTTGTCAACACTATGTGGTTAGCAGCCTTGTCCTTGACATGAATGTCTCCGGAGCCAAGTTCGACGTGTAACTTTTGAAGAATCAATTTTTTCCCAAAGTCTGTGTCCACATGCCCGTTAGGGAGTCGAACCCAAAGACGCTCAAACTCTTCTAAATCTTTTGGAAGCTTAACCACGATATTAGCACGGATACAGTCCTTGTGGCCGCTAAAAAAGCTGGGACCTTTGATTCCAAATCCATAATTGCCATCCTTGGTGCGAGTGCCGACGTGGACTTTATCGGCAGCCTTGATGCTGCTGATGAATATTTCAGGCTCAATGACAACCTTTTCGGAATCGTGGCGTTCAAAAGAAACAGTACTGAACTAAAGCCCATCAAAATATGTTTAAGGCTGTTACCTTGGAGTTTCCAAATATTGCTACCCCCAAAGATTTGTACTCATCGGGGCTATACTCGAAGGTTTGATCCACTTTATAGCTAACGTTGGCTTCGCAATGCCCATGATGGGGACCCCACGTAGTGGACAAAAACTGACTCAAATCAGTGCTTGTAGGCTAAAATAGATTTATAAGAGCATAGTAAGCACTAGTTACCCCATAACTTTGATACAACCCTCTGAGACAGTATATCGCATAACCAAATGCCGCAAGTAAAAGTATACATTTACCGGGCTTAGCGAAAGGACACTTCTTTTTCGGGGAAGTTTGAAAAATTTTGAAGAGCAACAAATTGATTTTTCGCTTTCGTGAGAATTGATTTTATCGTCCACCAGCAAACGCACGGCGGATTCCTCCTTGTCAGTTGGGAAACAGTCACGGCCTACCATTTCAATCAGCACCTAAGCCTTAACGTCACGTACCTTGGGACATTGTATTTTAACTTAGATACTTCACAACAATATAAAACGAAGCGCTTGATATAATATCGATAAGTGCGATTGATGATCTGATTTGTTCCACCCATAAACCCTTCCGAGGTTTCGTTATTTAGGCTTCAGTCAAATGGGGCAGTGAGATGTTTCTAACGTAAAAGAGCTCTATATATAGAAATTTGATGTAAATTTTAGGCCAATAGGTCCTAACTTTATAACCAGTCAAGAATTAGTTAGCTCATTATTACACATTTATTAGCCTAATAGCATACTGGTGTCATTCATTACCCAAATGTTTTACAAAGCCTAGTTTCACAGGTAGCTAGTTTCAAATCATCAAGCTGATCCGTTTCAACCCAATCAAATATTGTGGCCGAGCCTGACAGATGCTGCGAGGACAGCGTAACTTCGAGTATCCCACTGAAAGAGCTGCGGACAATATTTGGAACATCCCAAAGCTCACTATTGAGGCATAACTTCAGATATTTTGGGCGATATCAATAATTTCCAGAAACCCAGAATCTTAAACGAGGAATAGAAGATCTATTTTAAAACTAGTAGAAATAGGCAAATTGAATTAAATGTGGGTTTATACCTACTAACTGTAATTTTTACATGGAAAAACTTGTAGCAAAATGTGTGATCTTGGATAAAGATATAAAACAGCGGTTTAAACAAAATCTTATAATCCTTACCACATTGACTGCCAACTACAAGATAACTCATAGTTAGCAGTCACTGTGCTAAATATTAACACAAGCAATAAAAATATTCTTTTGCTAACCGATTCTGACTAAACTTTTCATGATTATATTATCTGTTTATTTATTAATAAATTTTATGTTCATGTAAGCCAACCTTGATTTTTGTTCTCCTCCCTGAGGCTATCTATTGATATTTACACTGATATACTATGAATTTCATCATAGCTGCACAAATATGGTAAGTAAACAAACTACGAGTTAACACGTAGTTGGTGTTCTAGACAATAATGCAAACTACGAGTTATCCTGTAGTAGGCAGTCAACATGTTAATTACAAATCCTCCTTACATTTTTATACTAGTATGGGTTAAACTAGTTATTGCTAATGGCAGATCAATATTTTATAATTAAGCTTTTCCCAACAATGTATTAGTCAAAAGCCCCAAGCATCTCAGATGATAATTAGGTCTTTCTGGGATGTAGTTTTTATACGAGAAGGCTTTGTAAATGTAAAAGATTCTTTTATATGAAAAAGTATTTTTAATCTGGGAAGTTAACTAAAATTACATCAATATTTAGTAAATATAGCTAACTCTGAAAGGTCAACGATAAGGGTCCTTTTGTCTTTATTAACTTAAAAAATTTACAAAAGTAAATCTAATAATTCATCTCAGATGCTATTGCCAAATATTAAACAGATCCTATCTATTATTAAAAGTTTGATATTGTCTTTAGGGTTTTTTAGAGTCCAGGTTAGATAGATTCTGGATATTGATTTAAATAAGATGCACTTTATGGTTATTAGACTTCATATTAATGTCTTGTAGAGTAAAAAGCATTAGGAACCCATTTTGTTGTTACTAATAGAGCTTTTTTAGATATAAAATTAGTTTTGATTGTAATCAGGTTAAAATAATTCCATTAAACATCATATCAATATTTCATTTTCTTTGATCACTTTTTAGTTAAAATTAAATTTACAAATTTTGCTACACCAATATTTGTTTTCACACATCTCCATTTTCCCCATGTTGATGAGTTTGATGCCTTCTGCCCCCACATGGGGTGATTATAAGCCTTAGGAAACTACCCTTGCAGCTTAATCATGGGGAATTTCCTTTTAGAACCAAGAAGGGGTGTAAACTGGCAGCCATCCCTCTTGCTATCCTGAGCAATTTGGCCCATGTGATGGATGAGAGGTGGGTAACATCATATCCCCTAAAGATTGCACCTCTTTTTCCTCTACTCACCACCCAAGAATTGGCGCATAGAATTTAGAATTGTCAGGTGGTGGCGGTGGTCAGAAGCCCTTGCCAGCAAAAGTTTGCAGCAATTTTTCCTAAGAGTTTGTTCCACCAGTTTGAGTTCTGCTAACAAAGATAAATAGGTAACTGGTGATTATTAATCAATAGATTCACTTTTGAGTTCAGAAAGTCTCCATCCACTGTTCCTCTCCAGTGTTGGTAAAAACAATGGCCATTCTTGACATTTTGGGCGTGATAAACCCCTTCCCTAATCAATGAAACAAGACATATGTGGCCTGGCCATGGGCTCAACCTGCTGTCCACTGGAGGAGCTTTCATCATTGCATTAAGTGCAATCATAGCAAAATCAATCTTTGAAAGCAAATTTAATAACAATCTGACTGTGAAGGTCAGACTTGAATCAGTATTGATAATTATTCAGAATGTCAATCCACTGGTACTGTATCACAAAGATATTCCTGAAAGTGGTGCTGTCTGAAATTGCTTTTCCAAGCATTGGGCTCTGCTATTGTGCCAGGCCAACCAGTAAGGAGACTGGTTGACCCTTGCTGTTTTGCCTTCATAGGCGTACCGCCCCCCTACAAGTTCACATCAAACCCGCCAACCCAGCAGACCAACGACTTTTCCTTAGCCCCATGGTCCATCTTGGGTGTGCCCCAGCAAGTCCATCTCCCATCCTGGGCAGCCATTGCACTCCAGTGCTGCACTACCCTCATGACCAATTGCCAACCTATCTTGGGTGTGCCCTGGTGAATACATCCCCCATCCTGGGCAGATATGGCACTCCTGCACTGCACCCTTCTCAAGGTTGATGGCCAGCAGCACATCATTGTCAGTGGCCAGTTGGCCAGGTTCCCTTTGATTCCTCATAGGGCTGAGATATGGGAGATGGCAGCATCAGCCACTCCAGGTGCATCACCCTGCACCTACTTCAAGGATCTCTAGTACCACCCCTATACACTTTAGTGGCTCTTGCTGCTTCAAATAAATAGGAAAGTAAGCATAAGAGAGTTTTTGCTTGGAGGGAAGGAAGACTATTTAAACTCTAAGCTACTGCATCTATGAAAACCCCTCAGCCATTTAAGCTGGAACCTCAACCAATTTTAGTTTTTTGTGGTAGCAATTCCCTCCCATTCTGCTTGTCCCGATCACTCAATATTAGGCTGACTCATCCTCAGAATGAGTTGCTGGTCAGCCATATATAGATAACTATTATAATAATTACTTCAAGCATCCTCAGCATAAGTTGCTGGTACTCTGATTTGGGCAGCAAATTCATAATCAAATAATGAATAACAAATACTTCAGTTTTCTGCCAGAAAACCCCACAATTGGCTTCACATGGCAGTTGGCATCAAGATAAGGTTCTGCTAAACTCAGATTTGAGACAGCAAAATCATTGTCAGATGGATGTAAATAAGTACATCAGCTTTCCAATTGAAATTCCCATAATCAACCATAATTTTACAGTCAGCGCCAAACTAAGAATCCTCTGAACCTAATAGATCATTAACATATCATAATATTCAAATAATATCAACTAGACAATTAGCCAGCAATCATACTTGATTAACCAACACCCCTAATTCTGATATTATTAAGAGAAATCCAATTATTTAATTTTCTGACAGGTACACTTAGTCCCAGTACCCCATTTAGTGAGCATATAAGGCAACAGTTCACAACAGGTACCTCTGTTGCTCCAACATTTCACCCTTTCCATTCTTCAGATTTATATAAAAAAGCTAGAAAAATTATTTTATTTGTAAATTTAAGAAGTCAGTTGGTCATTTGCTGGTTATGATTTCCCTTTCTAAGAAATTTCTGGCTAGTGGCCACGTTTACCCTACTCACTTTGCATCCCAAGTTATGGATGGCCGTACCTGAAGTATTCTGGCTGTTGCTTTGGGTGGTAACTCATCCCAAGTTCCAGCCCAGTCTTATTATTAGCACGCTATATAACAAAATGGGATGACCTAAATTCTTGTCCTTCTCCACTCTTCTCTGTAAATGGGGTACTGAATTAGTTTTGTGTCATGAATAAAAGGTATAAACTATGTATAATGAGGCATTGTTGGAAGGATGGCCCATTCTTTAGATTATAGTCCTTATGCTGCAGTTAGAGAATAGCTGAAATTTAAACAATGGTGAGGTTTCCTACCATACCAAGTGTAAAAGAGCTCGTTATATATTTCTTCCCATACCATATCCAGTTTGGACAGATGCAAGTGTGGATGTTTTGTTTGTCCCTGTACCAACTTTCTTTCCCCAAACTTCTGTTTTGTGTTCTGGTAATAATATTTGTGCAGTTGATTTGGATGCTCCTGGGGAGCAATGTTGGTGAATCTGTTGGTGTTAGTGTTGCATGCTGGACAACAGGTAAAAGTGGAGTTTATTCATGTGGCTAAACCACAGTTTCTCCCCTCAAGGATGGCCTGGTGGATGGGATGGAGAATACCCCTTATTGCCCAGCTATTTCTTATAAAGTTGCTAATTAAAGCAGGCCTACTTTTTGTTATCAACTAAAATTCAGTTGAGATCTTGTGAGGTATCCATCAAGGCTCTTTTGTATTAGGGACAGTGGGAAACTTTATGAGCTTGCAGATCTCTCAGGATTTGGACCTAGATCTTGATGCAGGGTCCTAGGTATTGAGTGTGTCATCATCCTTGATGACTTGCTATATGGTGAGATGCCCCATACCATTCTCAGTGCATGCGTTTGACTTCTATGATTGGTTCACCGCAGTGCCAGATTTATTATTCCTTGTTGTTGGGATTTTTTCCTATAAACCCAGCCTGCTAGATTACAAGAATCTCTAGGGGATAATCCCCTAAGGCGAGGTGAATTAGAAATCAGTTGGACTAAATTTTGGAGTAGCTATGTTTGGGGGATTTTGGGATATTTGCCGGTTATATCCATTGAGGATCAATCTGGATGAATACTTAAGATCTTGTTAGGTGGAGTTGCTGACAAAATAGGGGCATCTGATAGTGATTAACTATCAGGTGTACTGATTGGGATTGGTCAGGTTTTATCACCAACTGATTGGGAATGATAGTAAGTTGTGAGGCAAGTAATGCCACCTGCAACTAGCAAATCAATCAGTTGGTGCGTGGCCTGCCTTAATGGGTAATAAAGTTCCATTACCTAGGCAGGTTGCTAGCCAAATATGGTTGGTTCACTTGGATTGAGAGGAAAATGTTATAGACACGTTTTCTGACTCTTTCTGTTTAGGTCTTAAGGATATCCAATGATGGAATCCTATCCAGAATGGGAAAGACCATCGCTGCTGAGATGAGGATGGGTGATTCAATGGCAACAGCTGCAGTTTCATCAAAGAGGTGTCAACTGAGGGTTAGATGACTAAATCCCCACTATAAATTCCCTAGAATTCACTAATAATAAAAAAACCCAAAGTTTATAGCAGAGGTATATAGTTCTATAGTTTTCATCCAGTATATAGTTTAAATATAAACTTATCAGCTTCCAATTATTCTATTATTTTCAAGAATATTATTGCTGTATGCAATAATTGAGAGACTCTTTTGGGAAAAGAGTAAAGATCTGAGTGGGGATCCAGAGAAGAAGGAGAAACAATTGGGGATTGCTGCTGACTGTGTGTTGGACTGAAGAGACTGTCACCAGGGAATCTCAGAGAACATTGGGTTGTACAGAACGTGGGAACGAATTCCTATATCAAGACATCTCAAGTATTTCAAGTAGGAATACTGGCTGAGCGTTGGGACAAGATATAAGAATTCCACTCAACTACGGATAATAGTCATCATAATATTATCAACCAGTAATATAGTATACTATACAATGCGGACAAAGTGCACAAGAACTGAACTTGTGCAGTAATAAGTTTATTGGGATTATTTGATGACAATAACCAATCC
The DNA here is from genome assembly GCA_022478985.1 of Massospora cicadina. Classification (NCBI taxonomy): domain Eukaryota; kingdom Fungi; phylum Entomophthoromycota; class Entomophthoromycetes; order Entomophthorales; family Entomophthoraceae; genus Massospora; species Massospora cicadina. The sequence continues at coordinate 18,163 of JAKSZP010000635.1, forward strand.
AAGTAAATTTTTACAAGTTGGTGCTCACTACAGGGGTGTAGTTGAGTTGAAGAACTTATAAGGATGTCATACAAAGACAAGTTACAAAAACTGTGGACAGAGTTAGCCACCCTAAATAAGAATTCCCTAAACTCAGCGGATCATTGGAAATTTGCAGCCTTGGAGGAACGAGCCACCAAGATGGAAGAAGGGATCAATAATGTTGCAAGTTTTGGGAATAAGTTACTTAGAAAAGTAACTTCATTAAAGAAGAAAGAAGGGGACCTAACTTGGGAGGTCTTATATCTGAAAATGAATTGAAAAGTGGATCACGTTCATTTGAGAAATTTCAGCGCTGACGTAGAGTGACTGATCAAACAGGTCAAGGAACTTAAAACTCACAAATGCAGTTGTGAGCCAGATATGGCAAGTGATGCCAAAGAAAGAAGTCCTCATATGATAATTGGAAAATTCAAATACCCTAAGAAACATGCCACCTGCATTTGCTGCCATTTTGGAGATGATTCCTGAAGCCACTCCTCAAGTGAGCTGAGTTGCCAAACCCAGAAAATTGGCTAGAGATAGCTCAGAGGAATTTAAGGCAATGCAAAATTGCCAACGTTCCATCAGGATAACGCCCCAGCGTTTTTCCAACTGTTCAATATGACCATGTATGGCTATGGAGGTCATTAAAAGGCGTTGACGGTCATGAATTGCCTAGACACTGACTGTCAGAACTTAGTGTTACCCCACCTGGAGGGGGACAGCTGGTCATATGTGGAGGCAAAGTCAGCCATCATGAAGGAATTTGGAAGTCTGACGCGCATGTCAAAGTGTAAACAAGAGTTTATGGGAATCCAGTTCCATAAAGATGAGTCTTTAGCAAGCTTCACAGATCATTTCTACCAGGAGTCACAAATACTGGTTGGAGAAAAAGTACTGGACAATTTCGATGCCAGAATCGCCTTATAAGCGGCCCTTTGGCCCTATCATGATTTGCACCACATGATGTCTTCCGTGTTTGCGACAGAAATAATTACCTCTCAAATGGTAGATAATTTCAAAATTTTGGGAGCAACCTTTGATGCCCCAAACAGAAGTTTCAAATCTAATCTGGTGCTCAATTTAAATCCCACAAAGGGGAATGAAGGTGCTAAAGCGATGAACAACTGAACTGTGCTGGGGAATAAGCCTGAAGAATTCAGATGGTTGGATAAGAAGGAAAAGGTATGCTACCAATGTGGTGGGAAAGGACATTGTGACGTGCACTGCAAGAAGCTGAAGGATCAACTTAACGTGGTCCAGATGAAAGAGTTGGTTGCCACCAAGGAATTAAGAAAAGGGCTCATAGCCTAGACAGGGAACAGTATAGAGCTGCGGAGAAGCCTGTTCCTCCCAACATCATGACCAAGGAAATTGATATCAGTGATCTGTTCATGGACAAAGATGTACAGGATTAACTGTATCAAGTGGTCAATTTGGACGTAAATGCATTGACCAGATCCAGGGCGAAGGGAATTGACCACAAGATAATCAAGGAAGTTGCTCAGCTGTATGCCCAACAATTGGCAGACAAGATTTTAACCGCTGAGAATCCTGAAGAATTATCTGAAGTCTGATTAGATGAGGCAAATTTGTTGACCCCCCTCAGCGTGATAAAGGAATAGTTCCCTGATCTATTGGTGCAAATTATTCACACCCTCAATTTGGCTAATAATGCTGATATACACTCAGTAAACACTCTATTTCAATACTCTGAGTGTATGTATATAGACATATAAGTGAATTGAGTATGGGTGAGGGCAAATGTCAACAGTGGAGCGCCCATCAATATTGTCTCAACCAAGCAGGTAAAGAGGATGAAGATCTCTCCAGACTTGGAACATAAGAAGCGATATGGGACAGCTGGGTCAAATACCACCATCTCCTGTGGAGCATATAGCACTTTGCCACTATGATTTGGGTCATTGGTGGTATCTGCGCCAGCAATAGTTTTGGCCAACCAAAAGTATGACATTCTGATTGAAACTGAATTTCTATGCAAGTATGGAGTTAAATGTAACTTCAAAAATAATACATTGACCATATTGGGTTAGACTTTATCATTGGTATATCAAAAGGATGGTGAAGCTCCGCTGAATAGGAGAAACAATTTCATCAATCTGATATACAATGATGGCATTGTCCTGACTTGTTACCAATTAGTTGGATGGAAGCAATGAGAATGCTGATGGAAATCTTAGAAAACTGGGGAATTCTACTGAGAATCAAGAATGAGAAGAACATATCGCCAGGATTGCAGATGATAGTTGACATGGGGTTGACATTGGAGATACCTGAGCTGTTGTATGGGGAGGTCAGAAGCCCCTGGAAGAATTCCAGAGTAGAGCCTTGGGTGGCTCCTGGGATAATAATGCTGGGCCATGGAGAAATTTGAGTTCTCCTGACAAATTTAAGTGAAAAACTGATGAAGATCAGGAGTAATCAGATCATTGCATTTGTTCATCTGATCCCAATGGCCAAATTGAGGAGATTCCACGATTTTGGGACTCTCAATGAGATGGGATTACCAGCCAGGGTAACTGAGCTATCAACCTATTGGTTGATTGAGAGCAACCCGCTGATCTGACGGAAGGCCAGCAAGAGGAGATGCTCAAATTGTTTGAAAACTATTTGGAAGTATTCACTCAGGATGAGCACAATTTGGGATTCATGAGAGATGTGATCCACAAGGTCAACACTAGGGAAAATTTGCCAATCAGGATGAGACTGATCCAATGATCGAAAGCAGCCAAAGCAATAGTGGAAGATGAAATCAGCAAACTAGTGAAGCATGGGCTTCTAGTTATATTTTTGAGTCCCTGGGCGAGTCTGATTATAATTGTGAAGAAAAAGGATGGCACCAACTGGGTGGTGATTGACTACCAAAAGCTGAATAAGATTATGAAGGAGGATTCATATCCCCTACCAAGAATCAATGATGCGCTAGATTGATTGGGAGAAGCGAAGCATTTCTCCACAATTTATCTGATCTTGGGATATTGGCAAATCGACTTGCCAAAAGAAGACCAGGAAAAATGCACGATTATTACTGCGCAGAGGCTACACCAGCTAATGAGGATGCCCCAGGGTCTATGTAATGTGCCTGCAACGTTCCAGAGAGCCATGGACGTTATACTGAGCAACTTTAAGTTGTTGTGCGTCCTGGTATACTTGGATGATATCAATGTGTTCAGTAGGACGTTTACTGATCACCTATACCACTTGGAAGAAGTATTCAAGTGACTGTCCACGGCTAACCTGAAGATTGAGCTGAGGAAGTGTCACTTCTTTAAAAAAGGGTTGAGATATCTGGGATTTGTGATCAACTTTAGTGGATTGCAGCCCTAAGCCCAAAGATAGAAGCCATAGAACAGATGGCTGTGCCAAGGAGTGTCCAAGGCATCCAAGTGTTCCTGGATATGGTCGATACTACAGAAGATTTATTTGGGCCTTTGCCCAAATAGCTGAGCCCTTATTCCATCTGTTGAAGAATCTAAAAAAGGATTTGTATGGAATGAAGAAGCGCAGGAATCCTTTGATGAGCTTCGCTGGTACCTAATAGATTCTCTGATTTTGAATTTTCCAAATTTCAATTGAGAGTTTATTATACAAACCAATGCTTTGTTAATGGCGATAATTGCCATACTAAGTCAAGTAGATGAAATTAGGGATGAAAATATGGTGGCATATGTGAGCCAGACCCTCTCAGCCACTGTGAGGAACTACACCGTAACTGAGCATGAATGCCTTGCAGTCATTTACGCCTGTAAGCAGTTTTAGGTGTATATCCACAGAATGCACTTTAAAGTGGTGATGGACCACTCTTCATTGCATTGGCTCCACAATTTAAAAGAACTAGAAGGATGACTGGCCCGATGGGCACTTAAGCTACAGGCTTATGATTAAGAGATTGTCCACTGAGTGGGGGCTTCTTACCAGAATGCGGATGGCTTATCATTGTTACCAATGGTCCAGATGGTATACCTGCAGGCGGAGGAGATATTCCAAAGAATAGTTGATGGAGAAATTGGGAACAAGCCTGAGAGATCCAAGGTGTGCTTCATTAAGTGATGGAAAACACTGAGACCATGGATGGACTAGTGTTTAAGACAATTAATGGGAAGCAGTTATTATTCCTGAAGCCATTGGAAAGAGCAGCTATCGTTAAAGCCGCTCATAAGGTTGTCAGGCATGGAGGCCTGAGAAAAACAATAAATCATATATTTGCCAGTACTACTACTGGGAGTCAATCAACTACAATGTCGCGGACTATCTAGCTTGTTGCATGGAGTGCCAGTTGCAAAAGCCACATAAGAATACAACTAGATACTGACTGGTCCACCCTGGATTTTCCTGGCACACTGTGTCCATCAACGTGATGGGACCGCTGACAATGAGCACAGTGGGAGTCAAGTACATAATAGTTGCTATCAACCATCTGACGAGATGGGTTGAGATGAAGGCCCTGGAAAAAGTAGATGCTACCAGCACCACGAAGTTCATCCTGGATCAAGTAGTATATTGACATGGATGTCCGCAGGTCCTGCTTAGCAATAATGGGATAAACTTCACGTCTCATGTGATACCACAACTGAATGAGATAATGGGGATCAGAGGAGTCGTGTCAGTACCCTACCAGCTGGAGACAAACAGACTGGTAGAACAAGTGAATGAAATGCTGGCTGTGACGCTGAGAAAGCTGGTCGCAGGAAAGACTTCTGCATGGGGAATGTACCTGAGTTTGGTGATGTTTGCCTACAATATCAGTCATCATATGGCAATGGGAAAAACGCCGTTTGAGTTGCTATATGGGAGGAAGGCGCGTTGCCGCCAATTTTATATTTGGTGGTGGAACCAACATTGGGGACGAGTGCAAAACAGTACTTGAACTGATTGACAAATATCCTGATCAAGATGCAATCACAAGCACTGATACTATGTTGAAGAAAAGGATATGAGCGAAATTGATGGACAATAAGAACTGACCAGCCTTAGCAGAATATCAAATAGGTGAAAATTTAGCCTATTGCGATACTCATGGTTTCAGAAGAAGAAACAAACTGGATGTGTTATTGTCAGGTCTGTTTGAAATTATTGCTAAGATGGTGACTGACGCCTACTCCATCAAGAATCTTTCAGATGGAAGAGTTGTAAATCGAGTCCATGCTAAGTATTTGAAGCGATGGATTGATGAAAAAACAAAAGCGTTCCTGAAGGACCAAACCATTAAGTTGGTCATGTCCTGATGATTAGTTCAAGTCCAAAAAAACCTCTGAACCAATCTAGATGGTTAAGTCCGCAAAAAGGACCTCTGAACTATAGAAAACTGGTAGGTTAGAGTACCCAGGAACCAGTTTGGGGGAAAAAAAGATGTCTGCTGATTCAAAACAAGGTAAAGTCCCATGGAAAAAGATGAATAAAAATAAAAGATTGATAAAAAATATGGGAAAAAGATTATAAACTGCATAGAAAAAAAGCGATATAGTTTTATAATTTTTATTAATTGTCCTTGATATGGGCATGATTACGCCTAGGTCACCTCTTGGGGGAGGGAGGATGGATCACGGTAGGAATGAATAACCTATCAAAATCGATGTGAGATCAGATGCTAGCGAGGGCTAGACCTACACAAAACCACATTCTTTGAGTGGATGCCAAGCCCTAAGAGAAAGTGACTAGGGGAAGGGAAATTAAGATGTCAGAGGAAGCTAATTGCAAAACCCCAGAGCAAGGAGGAAAGCAACAGTATAAAAAGAGGCAATTGGTGAATAACCCCAAGTAATCCTTATATGGCACCAGAGCTGGAATATTAGTCTTGAGAGCCTGACAACAGGCTTTGTCATAAACACCAGACATATGGGCTGGCAGCAAACAAGGGATGCTTGACAGGGGTTGCTGAATTATGCCCCCTACTAAAGCCATCAGCGGAAGATACTGATGGAAAGTGCCAGAGATGAGATAGTCATGCAAAGAGCAGATGGCATCCTGAAAGTGATGACTACAGGCTTCTTGGAAGCTGAAGCTGAAGGACTGATGAAACCTGAGAGAGGCTAGAAGATTCATGGACCAACTTTGAAGAACTTAGCCAGCAAAGTGAAGAGCATAAGTGGCAGTATCCTGATTTAGGATGTTATCAAGATCGGAGGGATTCAGCACTAGGGACAAAGTCTTAGTGACTTGGGCCCATAATCCAGTGTAGGGGAGCTCAAAATAAATACCGTTAATGATGGCGAACTCAGTAGTCAATATAGCCGGTTTGTAGTATTGTATGAGTCAGAAGAGAAACTCAGAAAGCAAGTCTGACCCATCAAGAAAAGATAAATCAAGAGCGAAAGGCATAATCTCAGGAGCATCCATGATGATGGTCAGTGCATCTTCAAAAGAAGATGAATCCAGGAGAGTTTTAGAAACCAACTCTGGAATTGACAACAGAGGAAGAATCAGCTGAGAGTTGTTAAAAATGATTGCAAGCCTGGTTTTGGAGGGATTGGTTACCATTTCTGGTAATTTGAAGTAAGGACTAGACGCTGGCGCCAGACTAGGCGTATGAGTCCTGGAAGAACCATAGAAGAGGTTCCATCACACATCCCGACTCATCTGCTGGAAGAGCTAAAGATCTTGATCAGAAAAACTGTTTAGAAGCTGCTGGTACCGTGACTTGGAATTTGACATATGAGCTGGATGAGAGGGGGATTCAGACTTATATGTAAGTCGACATTATGCACTCTACAATCCATTAAGCTCCAATTTGAAGAAATTAATCTCAAAATTAATGGGATAAGCTCTTCAAGAGAAGAATTAAGAATGACTTGAGCCAAGAGGTTATGAGAGAAAAATAACAAGGTCGAACATAAATAAGTATTCTTAATTGGGCCATGAAATGAACATCAACGGCAAGAGTCTCCTGTCTAGGACAAGGAGAAAATCTGGAATTCGAGGACGCCAGACCAAGAATCCTGAATATGACAGCAGGTCATATGCCCTGATGGGGGGAAAACTGGACGCCTGGGACTAATATCGTCATGAGTAAATTGATCAGCCCAGCACAACAGTAGATTGTGGGGGCCACGGCTCTGAGTAGGCAGTAGCAAGGAGGAAGAGGAAGAGCGCCGCATGCTGAAGGTCATCCTGAGCAGTGTTGAGTATTGATGATTGTACTCCGCTTGAGCCAATGAGAGTATTTGACTGAGTGTCTGAAGCAGTGTTCTCATGCCCAAGTCCTTTTCTCGCTGTAAATTTAGGCAAGAGGGGGGATGTGTTGGGATTTTTGCCCATATTACCAGCCTGCTAGATTACCTGGTGTCAATAGGGGAAAATTCCCTAAGGCTAGGTGAATTGGAAATTGGTTGGCCCAAATTTTGGAGTAACTATGTTTGGGGAATTTGTGGGATATTCGCCTGGTTGTATCCATCAGGGATCAATATGGACAAATACTTAAGATCTTGTCAGGCGGAGTTGCCAACAAAATTGGGGCATCTGATAGTGATTAACTATCAGGTGTACTGATTGGGATTGGTCAGGTTTCATCACTGATAGATTGGGAATGAATAGTAAGTTGTGAGGCGAGTGATGCCTCCTGCAACTAGCAAATCAACCAGTTGGTGTGTGGCCTGCCTTAATAGGTAATAAGTTCCATTACCTAGGCAGGTTGCTAGCCAAATATGGTTGGTTCACTTGGATTGAGAGGAAAATGTTAGGGACACGTTTTCTGACTCTTTCTGTTTAGGTCTTAAGGATGTCCAATGATGGAATCCTATCCAGAATGGGGAAGACCATCGATGACAAGGTGAGGATGGGTGATTCAATGGCAACAGCTGCAGTTTCATCATAGAGGTGTCAACTGAGGGTTAGATGACTGAATCCCCACTATAAATTCCCTAGAATTCACTCATAATAAAAACCCAAAGTTTAGAGCAGAGGTATATAGTATTATAGTTTTCATATGGTATATAGTTTAAGAGTAAAATTATCAGCTTCCAATTGTTCTATTCTTCTCAAGGATATTATTGCTGTATGCAATAATTGAGAGACTCTTTTGGGAAAAGAGTAAAGATTTGAGCGGGGATCTAGAGAAGAAGGAGAAAAAATCAAGGATTGCTGCCAACTGTGTGTTGGACTGAAGAGACTGTCACCAGGGAATCTCAGAGAAGATTGGGTTGAACAGAACGAGGGAACAAATCCTTATATTAAGAAATCTCAAGTATTTTGAGTGGGAATACTTGCCGAGCGTTGGGCCAAGATATAAGAATTCCACTCAACTATGGATAATAGTCATCATAATATTATCAACCAATAATATCATATACTAAACAACGCGGAAAAAGTGCACAAGAACTGAACCTGTGCAGTAATAAGTTTATTGGGGTTGCTTGTTGATAATAACCAATCCAAGTAAATTTTTACACTTGTTATTATTGAAGTTGGTTGGTGGTGGCAACAACAGGTTAGTATTAACCTGGAGCCCAATCTTTTGTCTTTTGTGAATCCTCAGGTATGTGGCAAAACCCTGCTTATTGATACCTTTTCACCTGCTGGAGCGGTGGGATCAATTGTGTCAACTCCCTCCCCCACTGCGTTGCTGTCAGAATTCCCTTCCAGCTTGTTGCAGTACAAGGACATTTTGATATGGAGAAGGCTGACCGTCTTCCCTCACACTCTGAATATAATTTAGCTTCTCACTATAAAGTAGATGTAATCAATGTCAACATCCTCTGTACCCTTATAAAGGGCAAGAAGACAAAGCCCTGGAAGTGTGGTTAAACAATAGGCTTAAGAAAGAGTATATAATGCAGAGATTCTCTCCCATCACTTCCCTCATCATTTTTTCTCAGAAGGCTGATGGTAAATTGCAACTGTGCGTAGATTATGGCCATGTTAATAACCTCACCACGCATGATCCTTATCTGCTCCCCTTGAGCAAACCATTAACCAGGAGATTGCAAAAACCAGGTTTTCTTCAAGATCAACCTGGTGAAAGCCTTCTATCAAATCTGATTAGCGGAAGGTCATGAGTGGCTGATGGCCATTTGTGCTAAGCAGGGTATTTTCCAATTCCGCGTGATGTTATTCAGCCTCAAGAAGGCACCCAAATAGCTTCCAGCGGATTAATGATGTGTTGGGAAATCTTCATTTCATGCGTGCAGTGGCATACATTAACGATAATTTGGTGCACTTCTCAGCCCTCAAACAACATGAGAGGGACCTTGATGTGGTACTGGAAGCACCGAAGAGGGCTGATCTTTACTTAAAGCCCTCAGAGTGCAAGTTTTCAGGAAAGAGGTTACCTTCTTGAGCAACCTTATCATAAAGGATGGTTACACTATCCTACCCAGCAAATTTGAGGCAGTTCTATCCTGGACCATGCCCACCAGTAAAAGCAGCTGTGTAGTTTTTGGGGACAACTTTATTTCTTGAGAAATTTTCACCAGTGTTCTCGCAGCTGGCAGCGCTTCTTCATTCCCTGACAGGGAAGAATGTTCCATTTATATGGATGGCAGAGTGCCAGTGCACATTTGAGGCAATCAAGGAAGTCTTTGTGATGCCACTGGCCCTCAAGCTCATTGATTCCTCCCAGAATTTTATCATAACATGCGATGCCTCAGTGGATGCAGTGAGATGGTCCTGCTTCAGAATCCCAAGGAGGTGGAACATTAAGTTGTCTACTTCTCATGTAAGTTTTCCACCTTGAACAATCCTGGGACATGTATGACAAGAAGCTTAACATGGTGTCATGGCCACTGTTGGGCTTTGCCTCCAATGCGAGGAGATCCTTAACTTTGGAGCTCTGAATGGGTAAATGGTTTAATTTATAGCTAAATGTAAGTCATAAATTTTCAGAGATACATTATTGGATTGATGCGCCAACTTTACCTTTAAGGTATTCTACTGGAGCTTAATGCTTTGTTGGGCCAGAGGCACAGGATTATTAGCTTAGATGTCATATCTCTCTGGCCAATCCACCAATTACACAATTTAACCCTTTTGCTGAGATTACTCAGGAGAAATTGCATTGACCTCCCATTATGATCATCTTAGGCAATTTCTTCCTACTCTCTCTGCACCCTCTATTCTCTCTAGCTCTATTAAAGGGCTAAGATGAAACTAAATAAAGGTCCTTTCTTATTTTTAAGTTGATTTTAGCAAAAATACAATTTTAGTGATTTTTGCCTACTAATAGCAGAGAAATTGCTTTGGTTCAGCAAAGCTGGCAAGAGATTTGCCCCAATAACAATTGTTAAGAAATTAAACCAGATTGATTCATCCCAATAATATCAGAATTAGGGGTGTTGGTTAGTCAGGCATGATTGCCCACTATTCGCCTAGTTCAATCTCTTTATTGTTATATATTTTTTGATTTAGTTTCAGCGGAATCTGCGTTTGCCGCTGATTGCCATTTGTAGGTTGATTGTAGGAATTTCTTGTGGAAAGCCAATGAATCCATTGCCAAGCATCTGAATATGGTTCTGCTACTAATTTGGAGCACCAGCAACTCATGCTGAGGATAAGCAATGTTTTATTTATATTTAATAAATTATATACAATCAACCTGTGACTTGTGCCAAGGATGGGTCAAACTAGTCTAATAATTCAGTGAAGCAGATGAGCGGATTGGGAGGGAATTTTTAACATCAGTGAACAAGGATTTATAGAAGTGCTGGCTCAGATGGCTGAGGGGTTTAATAGGTGAAGTAGTCTATAGCATAAATAGTAATTCTTCCCTCCAAATAAAAATCTCTCTTTCACTCTTATTTTTTTAAATATTAGTAGTTCATCAGCTAGGTTAAGATAATTAGGGACTGGAGATCCCTGAAGTTAGCGTGAGGTGATGCACCTGGAGTGGCTGATACTGCCAGCTCCCATACCACCCCCTAGGAGGAACTGGTGGGAATCTGGCCAACTGACCACAAAAAACGTTGCTGCTGGCTATCAGCCCTGCGGGGTGCAGCGCGGGAGTGCCTTGGCCACCCAGGATGGGGGAAGGACTTTCTGGGGCATGCCCAGATGGGTTGGTGAAGGGTCAGGATGGTGGAGCAGTGCAGGAGCGCCTTGACCGCCCAGGATGGGGGCAGGACTCGCGGGGCACACCATGGACCCTGGGGCTAAGGCAAAGTTATTGGTCTGCTGTGTTGGTGGGTTGGACGCGGGCTTAGAGGGGGGTTGGTATGCCAATGATGGCAAACGGCATAGGGTCAACCAGCCTTCATTCTGGTTGGCCTGGCACACTAGCGGAGCCTACAATCAATTTTGTAACAACAATCATCTGTTGGGTGTTTTTCCCTAGAGAGGAAGTCTCCTAGTTGATTCCGCTGGAGCTACTAATGCCTAATAAGCGTGTAGCCTTTGAAGGACCTGCCTTCACATTTATTTTTTAAGAAACTCAACACTGTTGGTATTGTCAGGGACCCCTATGAGGTTATCTGGTGAAGACATATCTTCATGGAAAAGCAATAACAGCACTAAAAATGGGTGTACGCCAAAGGCCCACTTTAAAATCAGGACAGAATGCACACAGCTGAGAGGAAGCAACTCCCTCTTCTGGATATGCTGGTCCTACCCCTTTCCATTTAAAAAAGCTCAAACTTACCAGGATGTCATAGATATATGGACAGTATCAACTGCGGGTACATTTAAATGAAAACTACCATGAAAGAGGTGAGCTGAAAATTTGATATGAGGCTTGACTTCCAATGGTGGTGGGAGCGTCTTGAACCCATCAGAGAAAATGCAAAGAGGCCGCTAAATAAACTAGAAGGCTGACTTTGAACTCAAAAATTACCAAGTGGCTAAAGAAGGAATTTGGATGGTTTATGCTGCAATAAAGCAGGATACTGTTAATTCATGTTGGAGAAACTCTGGAATGAGCGCCTCCAAATCTACCTGACTAACCCAGAAGGGGCCTGGGCTAAGTTAGCGGAACTTGGGCTTCTTACAGATGAAGAAGTGGAGGCTACCTACATCAAAGTCCAGGAAGATAATGAATTTGATTGTTCAACTGAGCAGGAACCATTGGATGAGGTCAATAGAGCTGACTGAACCAAAATGATTGTCCCCACGACCTGGTTTCTAGCGCTCCACACTTCTCTGTTGTTGATGTTGTAGCAGCTAGCTCAATGCCTAATATTCCCTTCCACTCATCTGCACCAAATCCCCCAATTTCCTTTTGATGAAATTGAAATAATCACCATAAAATCCTTGAAGCTACCTTCCTTTACTTGCACTGTGGCACCCCGCTGTTTTGCTGGTGAATCAGCCATTTCAACTGCTTCAGCGCCTATTCCATTCCTCTGCACTGTTGCGCCTCGTTGTTCTGGAACTGAGATTGGGTCATGAAAGCCCCCAAGTAGAATTTAAAATTAAATTTTGTATCTGTGGTGGAACTGCCTGACAAGCCATATGAAGCAGCCAACTCAACTGACTGCCTCGCTACCCTGTTTTCTGATGCTGAGGGTCACAGCTGCCCCACTAGGGAAGAAGAATCAATCTTCTCAGCCTCAACTTTACTCTCTTGGCCGCGGCATCAGAAAATATCCTTAAACCCCCCAGGTTAGCCAAGGCAAGCGCCCTCAAGGGAAAATCGCCCTCTTCCACCGTTTTATTATACACTATGCCAGCTCCAACCACTGCCCTCAAGAATAACCCTGGTGATGAGGGCCAGCATAATTAACCTCATTTTCTCAAACTAGCAAAGTTGAGGGGCTGATGCAAATGATAACCCTTCCTCTGACGAAGTCCTCTGCCATGCTGGGAAGTTGCTTGGTCCAGTTGAGACAAGTGCCCCAGATTAATCCATGGCCATTTACTAATATTGTTTAAATATAAACATTCTATTTAATATCTAGTTTTGTCTAACATCTAAGGTTTCCCATTTAACTCCAAAAACTTAAAGCCACCTGATCTAAACAACTGGAATGAACAAATGATTTTCAAACTGGCTGTTAGATTTACTCCAGTGATCCACAACCTGATGACTAAGTGGTTGGTCTCCAAAACTTGACCTATGGGACCGCCACATGGTTTTAGGGTTGGCATTATCAATTTATTTGAGGTACGCCGACCAGGGGATGGACAGTACCGAACACAACACTCAAAATGACAAAACAAAACTACTAACTAGGTGGGAAGCAGAAACTGCTAACCCACCATGGCAGAGGGTGAGGAGGGATTGGGGGGTTGGTTTTCAGAAAGACCCACCTCGATCAAGGGATGTTGGTTACAGTACTGGATCAGAGCAGAGAGCCAGGGCGTTGGGGCATCCGCATAGTGGGGGTTGATAGGGTTGGCATTATCCATCTAAAGAGTCTCACCAATTCCCACTTAAATTTTAGCATCTTAACCCTTACTGATATGTCAAATCTATGTTGAAACCGCTTTAAGTCAGAACACTGCAAATTTCCCTTATTATTTTGACTAAAAGTTTAATTTGAAACTTAAACCACTTGATCATATGTTGTATTACCCCAACTAATGGACAAACCACTTCAATTCAAGGACTGGTGAAAAGGGGCAACTACATGCAGCATAAAACCAAGTTAAACTGTCAACAACTTTTAAAACAAAAAATGAGAGCTTAACTTATGAAATTTGATGCCCTATCACCTTGAAAACTAAACTGCCCAAAATAAATTTTGGGACCAACCCAACAAAGACTCTTGTCCCTAGCAACGCCAGACGCGCTGCAGCCAGTAAGCTCCAGGCCAAGTTAGGGTTGCCTCCATTCCACCTAAGCGAGGCAACTGTCACAACAGTCAAGGCTTGGAGGGGTCAGTGTTGGGATTTTCCCTGATGCAAGGGAAGCCTCAACTTTGGGGTAAAAATGGGGGATTTCCATAATCAATTTATAATTAAACTTAAACCATAATTTGTTAATGATGAATCAATCATCCAATGCAATGACTTTACCATTAAAGTATTCTACTGGCGCTTGATGTCTTGTTGGACCAGAGGCCTGAGATCGATAGCTTTGATGCTATATTGCTCTGACCAATCCCCCAATTACACAATTTAACCTTTTTGCTGAAATTACTCGGAAAAAATTGCCTCAACCTCCACATCCATTTAGCTTAGGCGAATTCTCCCTACTCTCGCTGCACCATATATTTTCCCTAGCCCTATTAAAGGGCTACGATGAAACTAAATAAAGGACCTTTCTTATTTTTAGGTTGATTTTTGCCTAGTTAAAATAACTAGTGATTTTTGCCTGCTAACTTAAGAGATTTTGCCTTGGTTACAAATATGCCAAGAAAATTTTTTTCTCAATGACAACCATTCCGTCAGGTGATTTGCCCTAGAGAGGAAGTTTTTGGGTGATTACTCTGGTGCTACTAACGCCTAATGAGCGTGTAGACTTTGAATGACCTTCTTTAAATTTATTTAAACAAAAAGACTATAAAGTCACTCATCCAATGGTGGTACCTTATTTGAAGAGCGCTCCATGAAGTGGTTGTCTGCATTGACCACCTAGCCCTAATCTTCTTCCCAAACCCCCAGAAGTTGGTGCATCAGCAAGCTCTTTTGTTCCACAACTTGAGCAGCTTTAATGATAATAATGAGTTCATAAGGGCACATTATTCTCTGTAATCTGCTGAGTTGCAACTTTTACTGAATCTGAAGGAAGAGGAGACAAATGTTGATTATGGTGATCCCTTCCACCCAGATTCTCGCCATAGCTCCTCTCATGATTTCTAATACTGACTGGGCGGCAGATGTGCCATTGGTATATCAAGTATTGGTGGGTCAGACCTCCTTCTTAATGAGGTTAGCTGTATAAACAGTTGGGTTCACCAAGCCACAAGAGTACTCAGTACTCAGTAATGGAGGGGCGGATTTTGTTTCATAGTAGGTTTTAGTGCCTCAAAAACTCCAGGATAAAGTAATCACTGCTCACCATGACCCCTGGCTTTGGGGCATACAGGGAATAAGAAATGCCTCAGTCTATTAAAGCGGAAATTTAACTGGCTGGGGATCTCTAGGATATACCAGTGTGGATCACCAATTGCGTGACATGCACATGCGCCAAGTCTGATTGATTGGGCAGAGATGGATCCTCCATTCCCTGCAGCAGGCACAAGGCATGTGGACATTGGTATTTATTGACTTTTATTGTTGAGTTTCCCCATTCAAATGAGGTTGATGCGATTATGGTGGTTTTGGACTGTTTTAACAAATTCTCCTTTTTCATCCCTTGTATGATCACCAATACCCCCAAGGAGATGGCACAGATTTTCATTCGCCATGTTATCTTGATTTTTGGCATACCCCAGGAGTTGATATGTGACTGGGGGCCTCAGTTTACAGCTTGTTTTTGGACTGCCATTTTGGCTATCTCAAAGATCCAGCCATGCCAGTTCATGGCATACCATCCCCATTCTGACAGTCATATGGAGAGGTTTAACCAGATCCTCAAGCAGTACCTCCGCTGTTATGACTCCACTGAACAGGATACCTGGGCTGCTGACCTGCCCATGGCGCAGTTTGCATACAATGCCGCCACCCATTCAACAATGGAATTCCCCCTATGAGGATACTCTGGGTATAACCACTCATTCCTTATTGGACCTTATATACCCCCCAAATTACCCACCACTGAGGAGCAGCTGCAGCGGATCCAGAGTACCCAATTTCTGGTATGGGAACACCTGATTAAGCAGATAAGTGATGATAAGTGGTTTTCAGATTGCAAATGCCTTTCAACTCATTTTATTAAGGTGGGATCATCAGTTATTCCATTATACACCACCTGCATGTGAAGGTTCCCTTGCAGAAGTTTGCAAGCAAGTGTTCAAGTCCTCATGTGGTGGAGAAGAATTTGAGCATTGGGGTCTACTAGTTGGCCCTCACCGCTCATTTAAAGCACCCATCATTCATGCTTCTCAGTTGTCCCCTTTTAAGGATAAAAAACTTTCAATCCATGAGACAATCATGATTGAGAGCCTGGAAGAAGTGGAGATGGATGCTGTTCTGGCGTTGCAGAAAATTACGTCGCTCAATGTAATACTTGGTTGCCTGGAAGGGATTCCCTTCTTATGAGAACAGCTGGATAAGTGCCCAAAATTTGTGCCAATTGCCGCGAGTTGGTGGAGGGCTTTCACATCGCATAACATGATGCTCCCTGACCACCCTAGAAGGTTGCCTCCAACTTGGCAATAAATTTACCCAAAACGCACAAGAATGTCACTCTCGCAATGTTCCCAGGGATAGTGCACCCCATTTTAAAAAGGAAGGGTTATGTAAGCCTCAGGGATCTACCCTTGTGGCTAAATTGTGAGAAATTCCCATTTAAAAACAAGAAGGGGTGTAAGCTGGCATCCGTCTCTCTTGTCACCCTGGGCGATTTGGCCCATGTGGTGAATGAGAGGTGGGTAATGGCGCATCCCCTAAAGATTGCGCCTCTTCCTCCTCTACTTACCACCCAAGAGTTGATGCAGAGAATTCAGGAGGTGTGTTAGGAGGTGGCTTTGTCAGAAGCCATCGCCAGAAGAAGGTTCACAAAAAATTTTCAAGAGGTTCCTCCACCAGTTCAAGTTCTTCTAGCAAAGATAATTCAATAACTGGCGAAGTTAAATTAATGTCACTGAACTTTTCTTCCCGTTGCAATCAGAAATTGTAATTAATTCAATTAAAGACAGATAAATTTTGATAATCAGTAAGGGGAGATTAGTACGCGCCTAATGTCGAGTAAGGGATGGCAAATGTGGTAAAAGGCACAGGTTTGGTGTTCGCAATGCCTAAAGTATAAAATGACTAAGGGGGCACCGGTGACTTAGATAGAAACAAGAAAACCGTGGTGAATATTTCTCTGGAAATCTTGGATTGGCAAACCATATGTAACCAGTATATCAAAACTCCCCACTCAAAGCCATTGTTGTAGTGGAATTTGGGGTCCAAGTTTATCTGGACATTAAATTCAACAGCTCTATGGGAGAAGTTTTGCAGGGATGTACACACCCACTTCCCAGAAATCGTGTATGTATCACCGCACTCAATGACCCATGGTTGTCTGGATCTCAGGTTCAAAATAGTGAAAGCAGCAGACACAGCTGCACAGGTGCACGAGGTGTTCAATCTCCCAGAGGGTCAACTGGTGGTTGAAACCAAGTGCATGTGATGGACAAAACAAAACCAAATTTTTGTAACTTTTGATTTCCTCCCCACGACCATTAAGTGTGAAGTCCTTAAGAGTCATCTCAAAGCAGAATTTTTAAGCTATGGAGAAATCAGCTCCTTTGAAATTCATAATTTACTACTAATGCCTGAACTCAGCACAGATAAGGCAATTGCGGTGATCACCCAATTCTCAGGGGTAGCTGAGGACCTAACTCAGATCACACACACTGCGACATTCACCATCAACAAACAAGAGACTCAACCTTTCCATGTAACAGTTGACAGCGCACTGATCATATGCACTCATTGTCAGACGTTTGGACACAATTTACACACTTGTCCCACCAGAGAGGGAATTATCCCAAATGAAGCTTTCTTGGAAGCAATGGGTGAGGAACAAAGTGAGGCCACAGTTGACTCTAGTGTTGCATTCCCATGGGGTGAACAGGGGTGCTATATCCAGGTAAAACCTGTGTCCCCACAAGAATGAAAAAAAGCAAAACAGAAAAGCTGAGCGCAGGCTAAGGCAGCGGCCATGGCGGCCTCCGCCATCCCCCCTGCCCAGATCCAAGCTGACCAGACTGAGTTTTCCACTTCAGTGAAATCCCAAAACCCCTCCTAATCAGATAGGGGACCCATCCCTCAAACCCACAATATGTGCATGATACACACCCACTGGATTCATGTACAACAAATATAAGCGGATTTTCAACCCAGATTTAGAAGAGTTTTTTAGAGAAGAATCATTGGAAATACTTTTCATTGCACCATAAATCCTCAATAACTCAAAAAACTACAAAGAGAAAAAAATCTAGGTAAGAAATCCTCAATTAAAGCGATTCTCAAAAAAATAATTATACACAAAATGATATGCCATCCTCACACACTCGCCAAAAGGAAAAGAAAAGACTGGCTGAGCTTGCACAGCAGCAAGGAGCGGCAGGGCCTGAGGGGCCCTCCCCACACTCCTAAGAAGTGATGGGGGTATCCTTTACAATAGGGATGATGAACATTGCCGGACTTAAGGCCTCTCTGTCCTGGGCTATAAAAATGAGCTTCTCAAAAAATAATTTACCTGTGGACATCCTGGCAGTCCAGAAAACCCACTGTTCACAAGGTGCCAAGGACACAAGAACAACCATGCAACTCCCCTCTCAATCCTTTTGGTCATCGCACTGTGGGGTGCTGATATGGGTGAACTGCAATTTTAATTTTTACAAAAACTTTACATCTTGATTAATGTGTGCTCAGCATGATCTTTTCATGGGATGCTGAAATGCACACAATAATTAACATCTATGCCCTGACCTGTGTGCAAATTTGACAGAAATTCATCTTAAACAGTGCCTCCCTACCCCTCCCACCCAAATCCTTTGTGGTCGGCGACCTAAACTGTTGGGACAACTCAAACACTGACCGCTGGCCACTCATACCTAACCTACTGCAGGGACATATCAAATTTTGGGTGATGAAAGCTACCTTTTTTTAGTACTAGATGGTCGTGATGAAAGCTACCTTGGGCCTTTTCAATAACATCCCCAAGCAAGCACCATTAATACCCAACATGTCAGATCCCCATGTAAACAACGGACAGTTGGTGTCTATGTCCCGTATAGAATTCATTCTGGGCCCACTTGATTTTTGCTCCCAGATCTCACACTTTGAAATGATAGATATATATTTCTCAGACTATAGGATGGTCTCAGTGTCATTTAATTTGTCAAGTTTGATGCAACAGACACCTAAATGAAGCAAGCTTAGCCCAGCCATTCTCAAGAAACCCGCATTATCAAGAAGGATGGACACTTCCACATTGACACAGGAGTTTATAACTCCTTTCTGTGCGGATCCCCTATCAACCTGGTCAAAATTCAAAAAACTGCAATTTTCCAATCATGTTACATTTTATCACGGCACCCTTGGGCTGCTTTAGAAATCTTAAAATGCAACTTGGCAGAGGTGGACTACTTTGAGAATAATATCCTCCAGGGCAGGGTACAGCTCTTCTTGGAATCATAAGTGGGCCAAAGTATCGGCATGTCTTAATGTAATTAGACAACACAAACATTGCATCTGTGTATAGTTTAAAGCAAAGAATATTACCATGGGCAAAAATGCTCCACATAATTTTTCTGCCAGTTTTCTGCCCCACGCCAAATCTTGGCCTGCACACAGGTAAGGAGTTTGGACAAATCCATCTCAGAAATGCTGGCAGAAGTATTTACTGAAGTTTTTAAATATTATTCTGAGTTATTCAGGACCAACCCAGTCGATCAAAATGAAATAGATGAATTTCTTGCTGGCGCACAAATTCACACCATTTCCCATTATCCAGAACTTATGAATTTAATAACTTGAGACAAACTCTGATATGCCATTCTTGGTGCACCACACTGGAAGAGCCCAGGTCCAGATAGGATTCTTTACGAGTTCTATAAGAATATTTCAACTATTTATCCCACCTAATGATAGCCT
Organism: Massospora cicadina; assembly: GCA_022478985.1. NCBI lineage: Eukaryota > Fungi > Entomophthoromycota > Entomophthoromycetes > Entomophthorales > Entomophthoraceae > Massospora > Massospora cicadina. The sequence continues at coordinate 37,762 of JAKSZP010000635.1, forward strand.
CAATGAACAAATGTATCTTAGAGACACGTCTCCTTGCAGGGGTACAAGAGGCTTATATGGTAACATTGTTAAATAAGGGGAATAAGCTAGACTTGGCAAAATGGCGCCCTATTTCTTTTACTAACAATGATACTCTAATATTAACAAAAATAATGGCTAACCGCTTAGGGCTCATTACATCTGATGTGATATACCCAGAGCAATTTGGTTTAATTCCCAAAAGGGAAATTTGGGACAATATACATACTGTGACTATTGTATGTCAATCCACAGCCACTAGGGCGCTTGTGTCTCTAGATCAACAAAAAGCATATGGCAGGGTAAACTGGGAATACCTCAGGGCCTGCCTTCACCAGTTCCACCTCCCCCCACAGTTCATCAGCTAGGCAATGATGATCAATGAATAAGCTATAATGGCAGTACAAGGACCAGGTTTCCTCACTATTGTGGTGCGTTCTCAGAGGGGCCTTCGCCAAGGGGACCCTACGAGCACACTTTTATACAAATTTAGCCTAGACTTACTTCTCCGCAGGGTAAATGCAGTCTTACTGGTGTACAAGTGCAAGGCCAAGAACCAGTTAAGATGCTTGCATTCACGGATGATTTTGTGGTTGGGGTGTCCAGAAACCATGATGCATGCACACTGGAGTCCACAATCCAGGGATACTCCAAGGCTAGCAATGCAGCACTCAAAACATCCAAAAATGGAATCATTCTTCTTAGTAGATACCAAATACACTGGTCCCTAGCGCCCCTCAATCAGAGGGACCCAGTAGTTCATTCTATCATCAGATCACCCAGGCAACCACCCCAAAACACTCATCTAGTACTACCTTTTGTGTCCAGTCCCACTGAGGACCCAGTGCGCCACCTGGGAGTATGGATAGAGGCGGGTGGATATACCAATTTGATAATGGAAAAACCACATACTAGATAGTGTAACAAAGCGTATCACGTCATTAAGAGGTCAACAAACCAGCTTAACAGGTAGAGTAGTGCTTGCCAACACTACGCTTCTGTCAAAAGTATGGTTTGCAACCCATGCCATCGCTTTCTCCCCAGTTTTTTTTGCTCCATATATGCCCTCTTACAAGAGTGGCTTTGGCTAGGTCAATCTCTCCCTGTGCGATTGAAAGTCCTTTATGGTCCACGCCAAAGCGGGGGAATGGGCCTACTTAACTACGTGGAACAAGCATCCAGGATTCTAGGTACATGTATTGCTTCAGTAACTAACCACTCACTCCCAACCCAACACTGGATGCGCGAAGCATGATCCAAATTTGCCCACGCCCTTGGCCTCCATAAACCTGTTAACCCCAACTCTCTTCTTACATATATGGCAACTCACCCGTCTGTAGCAGGCCCCCATGGGACCACCGCCCATTTTAAAAGGATTCTACTTAATATGAGGAGTGCAGAATGGAGGATCAGTATCAGAGGGTATACCTCACAGAGGGGTCGTCCTACCCCCCAATTCAAACAGGAAGTACAATAACAAGCCATTCTGAACAATTTGATACCCGGGAGGTCCCTACCATAACCAAAGTGGAATATCTGGACATGTTGGACATCCCATACTCCCTAGAAACCCAGAAGTACAACTGTAAATACACCCATCACCCTCTTCTACAGCCACAAGTACGTTTCCATGTGTGGCGCTGCTTGAAATGGGTATACCATATGGCAGAGCGATACTGCGCATCACAATCCTCATGTGTTGTGTGTAACCATTATGTGACGTTAATCCACCGCCTGAAAGAGTGCCCACATTCAAAAGCGATCTGGCTGAGGTTTAGCGTCTCTTTTTCCAGGAGCAAACACAGACCTTTAACTTATATAAGAACATCTTCGCCTTGTCCTTAAATTCCCCTATATGACCTTCCCTCTGAGCCTTAGTGGTGGCAATTGCTATGGGACTATACACACGGTTGTCCTGGATGCAATTTCAGGCAATACTCCCACCCTCCAGGAAGCTGTATGATGATTCCAGATGCACCTTATGGACCAGTTTAAGCATGATTGCATGGATATCTACCATCCCATCAACGACAATTGGTCTCATTCTGGTTCCCAGTATGTTTCATCACTTCATACCCTTTCCTTCATACTTGCTCAATAGTGGCGCAAGCCTCTACTCACGTTAACCCTCTTCCTTTAGTTGGCATTCCCGCTGGCAACAGGAGACAGCATTAGATTCTCTGGGGTGCCTCTAGCGTATATCAGTACTTGATTATTATTACATATTGGAAGGTTTCATCTCATGGTAGGCCTTCCCTGAATAAATTATACATTATAATGATAAATTGATGTCACTCTCAAGACTGAAAGTCCTCATCTGCCGTTCCACTACAGAGGTGGTAAAAAAGGCTTCCCTGACAGGTTGGGCGTAATAAACCCCTCCATACTCAATGGAACCATCCATATGTCGCTTGCTGTGGGTGCAACCTACTGCCTGCATGAGGAGCCATCTTCAGTGTTCCAAAAGCAATCATGGCGGAACCAATATCTTTATAAGAAAATTAATAACACTCTGACTGGTCAGGTCAGACCTAATCAGTATTGGTAACTATCCAGGGTGTCAATTTAAGGGATTGAATTTCAAGATATTCCTTAGAGTAGATCTTTCTTTTGCTTCAATAACTAAATTGAAGCTAAATTCAGATTTTTAAAAAAAAAAATGACAGCTCAATTGAACCAAATATTACTGATGTCAATGCAATTGACACCTGCTGCCCTGGATTGGAGTGGCGATGCACCGCCATCTGCACCTTTTGGCTGCTGTGGAAGTGCACCTGGGCTGTCTCTGCTAGCCCTCCAACGCTACTGGGCGTTATGTCCCCCCTCTGGACTTGGCCCACCACCTCGCAAGCTCCCAGGCAGTGCTCCAGAGCCCTTTGGTGCTCCCACAGAGCAATTTGTGGTTTGGCCTCTGGGTTGAATATGTGAATCTCTTCCCATATGCAAGCGCAGCCATCATTGAGATGGCCATGGTAATTTTAAGCCCACCAGATTTATTAATTTATGCCCCTTTAAGGGTATTTTATCTTGGCTTTTGATCAAAAGCCAATGCAGTGGCAGCAGCCAAGCTGCAAATCATTAATAAAAAATTCCCATTCCCACCATTTGAACCCAGCTCTCAGATGAGGCCAATTTGGTGGTCCAGTTTGCTGAGTTGCCTTCACATATTTCCCTTAAACGCCTCCACCACGAGCTCATGGAAGGTTTGGCCATTTACAGTGCAGACCCCGTGCTTCAGTTTGTGGTTCCCAATTGGGCATATCAGTTAGCAGGGCCTCGAACCTTTGCAATGATCTGCCCATGTCATCGCAATTCCCACCTCGCAATTCTCCCTTGCACCATGATCAGATTTTCCCCTGATCACCCATTCTAGGTGCACGTCAAAAGCAGCTGCGCCATTTGCCCTTTGTGCTTTGAACTCAATCATTCAAAGTGCAAGTGCCCCATGGCTTCCACCTCTGCCGCTTCTGCCATTCCTTCTTCCAGCATTGTGTCAGTGGCCGCTTCACCCCAATTCTTTTAATGGGGCTTGATCCTCATGCCCCCAGCCTCAGGGAAATTGGGTGCAGCCCCCAAAGCGGCGCCCAATCAAAATTCTAATTTTAAAAATCTTAAAAATTATTTTACCAGATTACTGAATCCTGAGTCAATAGCTGACTCAATTTCAGCTGAGTTGCCATGGTCAACTGTCCATAACCAATAAGCTCCAGCCACCACTCCAATTCTGGTGGCTGGCCCAGCGTTGGCTGAGCTTAATCCATTCAAGTGCCTTTTAATGATTGATGATAGTTACCGGCCATATAACGTCAAGCCAGAATTTGCTTTGGAGGGATTTTTTATAATTCCTCCTGATTCACGCCCTCACCATTTTTGCTCTAAAATGGTTTTCTGAATTAAAAAATTTATACAAAATGGCATTAGAAGCAGCAGTTTCTCCGGCTAACACCCTCCTCCACCAACTTCTCCAATGGGGAGATGGAACCCCCTGTTGAATATATTCCCATCCCAAATTTTCCCCATGATTTTGATGAAGATGCAAAATCTGAAATCGAGGAGCTCGCTTTTGGAGAAAGCTGTTTTTTTTGATGCGACAAAAACTTCTCTTTTTAACCCCAAATATCCTGAAACCTGCTGGCACATCAAGTCATTCACTTATGTGCCAGCTCTCATCACTTTCGCTGATTATCAACTTGCTCAATATGTTGAGGCAATGGACACCGCTGGCCTCATAAATGAAGAAAACCCACAACTATACCTTTTTATGCCCCATGTCGCTGATTCACCCACCCCAATGCTGTCTGCCATGGTCCACCAGTTAAAGTGGGCGCCGGACAAAAGCTTCCCCAAAGCTTCCTTACCTTCTGATATGGCTTCCTAAGCTGTTAGCTGAGGTGCCATATTAGGAAGTTTTTATTTCTAATAATCCCTTTGTTTGAACCATTTGAAAATAAAGATGCATGGCGGCTCCTCCTTTTTGGGTTGGGCACCACTAGTGCTAAAAAAGATATTCCTTACAGTAGTGCGCCTAGTCCAACTCCAGATTCAGTGAGAATTTAATGCAGTAGTCCCCAACAGGTGCCAATGCCACTCCAAATTTTTCCCCTTCCCACTCTTCAGTTTTATTAAAAAACTTAAAAACTATATTTGTTTTTGAATGTAAGAAGTTAGCTGGACTTTTAGCGGCTATGATTTCCCATTATTGAACTTCTGGATAGTGGCCATGGTTGCCCTACTCTCTTTGCATCCCACAATATGGATGGCTGTACCTGAGGTATTCTGGCTGTTGCATCGAGTGGAGACTCATCCTGAGTGCCAGTCCAGTATGATTATTATCAGCACGCTCCATGACAGAGGTGGTTCACCGCCTCAAAATGTTTTTTTGGATGCTGCTGAAATGTGCCTAGGCTGGTTTGACTAGCCCTAAACTCTTCCAAACACTTCATACCACACTGGGACCTAGCCCTCAACTTGTGCAATTCAAGATGGTGCCTTGCAGCCTCCTGGTGATCTCATAAAGCAACATTTGGCTTGGCCTTTGGAAAAAATATAGAAAATGCTCTATGTGGATGTGACCATCATCAAGGTGGCCCAGGAAGTCATGAAGCCCAACAAAGTTGAAATATTTCTGCTCATTTTAAGGGTTTTTTATTCTCAGCTTCACTCGCAAAGCTAATGCTGTGGTCCCCACAACTATGCTCATGGTACTACAGGACACTTTTCTCCCCATGGCTAACACCCAGCTGCCTGTGGATGGCACTTTAGTGGTTAAGTTTTCTATAATGCCCACATTACTAACCCCCAAGATGCTCCACAGGGACTCGATGGCTGGTTTGGCTGCCTACAGCTCCCTCCCGTCCTGCAGTCTGTGGTCCCAAATAGGGCCACCTGACTCACTGGGACTCATGTCTTTGTGACAATATTCCTATTTTTAGATAAAATAAATCTATAATTTTACCCTCATGACATTGTCACCTCTGCCCCCAGTTATCCATTATAGGCCCACATGGAGGGTGAATGAACTATTTGCCAGTCTTTTGTGAGTTGAAACTCTCAAATCACATATGCACCTTGTCAGAATTTGCACTTAATCCAATATTAGATTGAATCTGGTACTTTGAAGCTCACTTAAGGTTGAGGATAGTTGTGGATTCGCACTGAAACCCATTATATGAATAATATAGGACTTGTCCTTTATTAAAGGTTCAGAGGTCCAAATCTATTCCAAATTGCTGGAAATTAACCAGTTGGCGATGTTTCAGAGGTTCCTACAGGCTGAATATGATAATTGTTGGATTTTGCACTGAAATCCAAATATAAATATTCCAATTGAGCTTCAAATAGTAGACAATACTGAACAATAAAAGCTTTTTACTATGGAAATATTTAGTACTATTTAAAGTACTAGGGAAGTATAATAGATGAAGGCTATATAGAATTCAGGGTTAAAAAATATGAACTAAAGATCAGATGAATCATGATAGTTGGGGATAATCTAACTTGTTAAGCAAGATCACTTAATACCATCAGTGGATCACTTAGAGTGTATAATTCAGATTCATTATCTTATTTGTTAACTTATAATTCCAGTTTAATCGATGTGAATTGCTTCATGCTCCATATAATAAATTATAAACCTAATATTATAGGTTTAATAGTATACCATATTAAGATATAATATTAATGACTACTGGTATTAACTATAACTAGTTAGTTAACACCTAGTCAAGGCTTCACCCCTAATAGGGGAAATCTGACACCCCTCCCTGACATCTCTGTAAGTTCTGACCCTATCCCCTCCCACAATTGCTCTACCACTAACTCACAACATTTTCCATCTAGGGCTTGTTTCTCTCTCCTCCTCCAACTAAGCCCGTTGCTGCAGATTGTTTTGAAGCCACCAATCAGGTTCTACCTTCAAAGAAATCTACAATTACCCAACCAATTAGGAGGCGGCTTGAGCTCTCATTTGCTCCAAAGCCTTTTCCCATTTAACCCAAGTTTACCCCCACACCGATGAACCATTATTAATCAACCAAAATCCTTGGGCCCTTTTAGCTGAGGCTACTGCCTTGGGTGACCCATTTTATCCTTGGTCAATCCATCCTCCAACATTTTTTTAAATTTTGTTTTGATGCCTAGAATCACCTCATCTTTATGACCCTCAGCCCAATGCCCCTCCTTTACAAAATGAACACTAACTTGAAGTTGCAGTGGTTTCCTCACCAGATTGCTCCAAACAAATAGCTATCACTAGACCTGTCAAGATATTGGCGCGTGACATGTTACCTCTCATTATCCCTTCCAAATTTTTCCTTGCCATTAAGCGCAAGATCATTAAGCTTTATGGAAAAGCTGATGAATCACTCTTTAAAGTTGCCATGATGGCAAAATTTACCCCCAACCTCAAACTTGCCCATGCCTATATTGTGGCACTTGTCTCCTTCCCCAACACCTGTCTAAGCTATACACAACTTTGGTAAATTTGATGAGGTTGTCTTCGTAGCCCAGCTCTATCAAGACCCTCCTGTGTGTGAACCATAATGTTAGGATCCAGCGTGCTAAGGAATATTATGGATTTTTCATGGGTACGCCAAGACCCACAAGGGCAGCCATGGACAACAAGGCACTGCTGGTTCAAGGAACTCTGTGTGGGCGTGAGAGAGGGTGATGGAAAGGTTACAACCCAAGGAAATGTTGCCCATTATCCGTTTATTTATAAAATATCTACAAAGGAGATGTTTCAATAATTATTCTTATCAAACTTAAAAAGAATGATAGAAATATTATAAAACCCTAACATTAGCAGGGTGCTGGATCTTATGTTATGAAGGGGGAAGAGATGCTAAGATGAACCATGATAATAGAAATAATTTATAATTTAAAACCTGTTAAATAATACTTTTCTTTCCTGATTACTATCACTTTTAGTAATTTCAATTTGATTCAAACAGCGTAATTTGATAATCAACACCAGGCGAAATAAGTATGAACAATAAGATAAAGAGCTGGGCGAATGTGGTAAAGGGCATCAGACCTGGACCTGCAACACCCAAGGGTACTAAGCGCACAGGTATAAACAAAAATCTAAGTAAAAATAAAAAACCCAAGGTTGCACATCCCGCAGGTTTCGTCAATTTCTTAGTAAAATATTGCAGCTATTTGGAAGTATCCCAATTGCAACCACTGTCATCGGTGGAACATGGGATACAAGTTTTCCTGGGCGTAGAAACACTGACAATGTGGGAAAAGTTCAGCGAAGCCCAACAAAAATTTTTCCCACACGCAGTGTACCTAAAAACCCATAATATCTGCAGAGGTTGGGTAGACCTTGGGTTTGAAACTGCAGAAGAAGCGAACAAAGCAGCAAAGGTCAGAGTGGTACTCAACCTTCCTGACAGACAGCAATTGGTCCCAACCAAATGCACCCATTGGATAGAATCCAAAGACATTTTCATCATTTTTGACTATCTTCTGACTACACTGGCGCGCACAGTATTCAAAAGACATCTCCAAGAAGGCTTGGAAGCCTACATAGAAATTAAACAATTTGAAATGCAATGATTCCGGCTGATGCTGACCCTTAGCACGGGGAAGGCAATAGCAATATTTTCACTGAACCAGGATGTAGTAGAGAATATTACAAAAATCCCCACATCACATCCTTCACAATCATTGGGAAAAAATCCCAGCTGTTCCGTGCAACAGTGGAAAGTGCACCCCCCATTTGCAACCACTGCCAGGCCTTTGGGCACAAGATTCATGCTTGCCTCATCAAAGAATGCCTGAGAGAAATGGAATTCTGTGAGGAGGTAATGGGCGAAGATGACTCAGAGTACGCCAAAATCACAGATACTACACAAGCCTTCAACTGGGAAGAACACAGACAATATAAAATAATTGACCCTATTTCCCTGAAAGAATGAAAAATGGACAAACAAGCTCACAAGCTGGCCGCGGCCAAGGCAAAGGCCTCAGCGGAATCAACCATATTGCTGGAGCAGATCTAGGAAGACATGGAGGAATTGAGTCCATGAACCAATCAGATCCCATGGAAAACCATACAACCAATCTGACCAATTTAAATTTGGCAGAACTCAAATCAAAAATGAATGCAGCAAAATTGGGGTTCAGTGCACCCCCAGAAAATGCGGAATTTAACCCAATCAGGAAAGAAAATCAACATTGGAATGCGCAAGAAAATAATGTGGCCAATAAAAATTCAAAATTGCACCACAATAACAATTTGAAACCAAGCAAAGACAAGAGAGGAGCGAAAACTGTGGTGATGAAAGGGGCAGAATACACCCCAACTCCTACTCATGGTTATGCTCTCTGCAGCAGAGGTGCAGTGGAGAGCAATGTGAGTGAGGGAGTAGGGTCAGGAGGCCCTGCTAATCGCTCCTGAGGCACATCAGGCGTCTTAGTAGAGATAGGGATGCTGAACATAGCGGGACTCAAGGCCTTAACATCCCAGGCCAAGAAGTTGAGTCTCCTACAAAACCCACCTGTGGATATCCTGGCAGTGCAGGAAACACACTGTCCACAGGGAGAGGAGGGGGCATGGGAAAAAATGCTCCTCCCAACAATATCATTTTGGTCACTCCACTGTGGGGTGATAGTACATGTAAACCAAAAATTTAAATTTATTAATAAAAATTCATTCCTGGACAGCCGCATACTTGCCATAACATTCTCATGGAACACCAAAGTGCACACAATCACCAGTGTGTATGCCCCAAATGGTGCACAGGACTGAAGAGAATTTCTCACAGCCCTAACACAACTAAATCTACCAGCAAACGATTTTGTCATGGGAGATGTGAACTGCTGAATTAACCCAGAAATGGACCAATGGCCATACACAATGGAGATACCACAAGGGCAAGTGGAACTTCGAGTACTAAAGGCCACCATGGGACTATATGATCCACTGCCAAAAAGGCAATCCCTGCTACAAAACATGACACGCCCACATGTGCATAATGGCACACTTGTCTCTATATTGAGGATAGACCTAATACTCGCACCAATAATAGTCTGTCACCAAATTCAAAAATTTAAAACTGCAAAAAATGAATTCTCTTACCATCGGCTTGTTTTGGTGTCTTACAAACAGGCGGAACCAAGTACCCAAGCACCCAGATGGTGCAGAATATGCCCAGAAAGTTTAGCTGACTCAGAATTTCAATCCTGGATGGAGGCAATATCCTCAACCTGGGATTTTCAAACACCCTTTTGCTCAGACCCACTAACCACCTGGGAAAACTTCAAAAAATCAACAACTCAACAAGTTAAACATACATTGTCTAGAAGACACAGGGCAGTTTCAGCCATTATCAAGCACACATTGGCTGAAATTGACCATTTAGAAAACAATGTACCAAGAATGGGATACAGCCACAGATGGGGTCACAAATGGGCAGAGATTTCTGCTCAGCTAAACACCCTGATCTGCGAACATCAACACTGAGTTGGAGTCCAATATAAAGGCAAAAACATAAGAGATGGAGAAACTTGCTCAAGCTACTTTTTCTGACGAATCCACACCAAGAAAAATATAATAGCTTGTACAAAGGTCCATCGACTAGACAAATCCATAGCAGAAACACCCTAAGAAGTCGCGACTGAAGTGCACAGGTTTTACATGAAATTGTATAAATCTGAGCTGGTCAAAAAAGAAAAAAAATCGAAAAATTCCTTAGAAGCGCACATATTGACACTGCAGTTCAAAACAACAATATAATTAACCTAATATCACACAAGGAATTATAAGAAGTAGTACGCGGTGCACCAAGAGGGAAATGCCCTGGACCTGATGGGATTCCCTATGAATTTTATATAAAATATTTTACTAACATCTCTAACATTCTTCTAGCCATAATGAACAAGTGTATTATGGAAACATGCCTCCTACCTGGAGGCAAAGAAGTATACACGGTCACTTTATTCAAAAAAGGAGACAGATTAGACCTATTTAACTGGCGCTCAATTTCCCTAACCAATACAGATACAAAAATTTCACAAAAATTATGGCTAAACGACTAGGAGAAATTTCAACTTGTGCGATATCCCCATCACAATATGGATTTGTCCCAAGAAGATCCATTTGGGATAACATTCACACAGTTGCAAATGTCTGCCAGTCTGAAACCTCTGGAGCACTTGTCTTTTTAGACCAACAAAAGGCATATGATAGGGTGAACTGGACCTATCTTAGAGCCTTCCTTCAAAAATTCAAGCTTCCAAATAGATTCATAAGCTGGGTAATGTTGTTTACAGAATCTGCAACCATGGCTGTGCGGGAAGCAGGCTTCTTAACCAACCCAGTTATCCCACAGAGAGGACTAAAACAAGGAGACCCCTTAAGCCTTTACTCTACAACTTTAGCCTAGACCCCTAATCCGAAATACAAACACTCTGCTCAAAGGAATCAACGTCAAGGGCCAACCACCAGTCAAAATGATGGCCTTCGCTGATGATTGCGTGGTGAGCATATCCAACAATCAAGACGCTTGCAGAATTGAGAAGATAATACAAGAATATTCAGCCATAAGTAACGCATCACTTAACTCTGAGAAAACGGAAATTATACTCCTGGGAAAATATCAGACCCAGTGGATGCCATCTACACAGGGCCAACAAGATAGTACAACATCAAGACTCCTG
>JAKSZP010000636.1:0-48862 GCA_022478985.1 Massospora cicadina
AAAAAAAGTGGACTGAGGAATCTCAACTTAGGGTTCCATGTTAGACATTGACTTGTATAGGGCAGGCTCATTTCCAAATAGTAAGGTTCTGGATTTTGGATCTTTTCACGTGGATCTATCTCCTCATTGAAAAATTCTCAAGGCTTTTAAAACTTTCTCACTGTCCCCTTTCAGGAGTAAACCACAGCGGAAATTAGATAAATACTGATAGAAGTGGTACAGGAGTTGAGGTGGAAAAAGTACTGGATGCTAATAGAATCAGAGTGGGAATCCAATATTGGTTGGCTTAGAAAGTGTAATGGATGGGGCTCCCAAGGCCCAGCCTGCTACCAGCCGTGAACCCAAACCCCTGGATGGGGATCACTCCTATGAGGGAAAGAACAATAGCCATACCAAACCCCCAAGACTCCTTTCAGGTGGGTGGTCTCACCAGTCACATCAGGATGAGGTGTGATACACCAACCTCTGTAACCTTGGGGTCACTCTGGCAACTGCCATCCTGAAGGGATGGACATGGGCCAAGGTGTGGCAGACATCAATGCCCTGCTGGCCTCTAGTCACCTGCACTGCAGCTTTTGACAAGCTCCCCAGTCAACACTGGGCTGGGAATCCAATCTGCCAGGGCATCGCCACCCCAAAGGATCTCAGGACGTCCACCTCCTTCCTCACTTCCTATTGCACCGCCATCTTCACCAAAACAATATGCATGTATAAATAAAATACAATATTAAATTACATTAAAATATAACAGGTCTAGCAAACAGCAGCCTTTATTGGGGTGAACTTGAAATTTGGAATAGAATTCCAAACTGAGGTCCATTGGGAGCAATCTCACTTTGAAATAATACCTAAAATGGCTAAATGCATTGTCATTCATGAGGTGCGTAAAAAGCCTCTTGAATTGGGCGTCCCAGCAACTCGTTGGTGAATGTGAAAACCTCCAAAAATAAACAACAACTTAAATAAATATTTAAATAATTATCCCACTATTAACCTGATTAGTAAAACCACCTCGGAATAATGGAATTGCAACCATCAACATACCTAAATCTCATAATTCCCAACATTGCAAGATCCATGTATGATCATTGACATTTACATTAAGGGTATGTGGCTTATGAGAAGATTTTGCTCCCAACCAAGACTGCATCACCTTCCACATTCTGATCAATGATTTCCACGCCCAGAAATCTGATACACCTGCGCCCCCCCGCTGCAAAGCCCACAACCATTGCAGGTATTTCCTTCCCTTGCATATTAAAAGTATATATTTGGTAAAAGCGCTGGAAGGGAGAGTAGACTCTGTCTTTCAAGATAAAGGTAATGTAAGGGTCCCTGCCATGGCCAATATATTGGAATAGACAATATACCCTTTTTTGATCAAAGGAAGGGAAGGGCTCCGCACATCACCACTGGTCAATATAGTGGACTTAGGTTTTAACCTAGATGAATGCTGGATGTCCGCTGCTCCCCATAAATTTCTTTTAACCCCACCCCAAACTGGTGAAATTCCCAATCCTACTATTATTTTTGATTCTACCAAAGTGTATTTTTCTTTAGTACTAGATACCAAAGTGTATTTAGAAAAAAATCACAGTTGTTTGTAAAGATTTCTGTATGAAAATTAGCAGAGTTAAATTGAATCCATGAGAGGGGATAAAATCATTTTCAAGCCAGGGTAAAATCCTTAAGTGCCTGATTTAATCTTTATATAAAAAACATAAATTCCTAAGGGCAAAGTTAAAATGCTGGCGCCTTTACAGACTCCTAAAGATTGCCAGATCAAACCACAGAAGACCACACACACAATGGATGTAACAATTTTCACAGATTATTCAGCATTCTTGAGAAAATTCACTCATTAAGTTGTCACAGATGTTCTCCAGCCCCCCTCCGACTTCCCGAAAGTATTAAACCCAGCACAATGCTAGTAGTAGTTTGATAGGTTATTTTATTATACCCTTTTATGAAAAATTAATTTTGCTAGAAAAACTTTTTAAAATCTTATAAATTATACAAGGTTCTTCCAGGGGTGGAAGGTGAGTTGGTAGAGTGTACAGCTACCAACCTGAAGGTTGTGGGTTTGATTCCCACCCTTCTCAAATTGATTGGGGTGCCAGCTGAAGGAAGCTATTGGCGGTTAGTAGGTCTAATAACACGAAAACCTTACCCATGATGTAACCAGAAAAATTTGAGTCCCAATCCAGAGGTAGAAAAACTTTCTTTGATGGAGTTGACCTTGCTCAAGTTTCATGTCACATCTTTCTTTCTTTCTTTTGGTAATACCCGTCCCCTGGTCAGCTTGCCTTAGTTAAATAAATATAAACGGTTCTTTTCTCACCAAAAACCACCACAGCCTATGTAGAGCTCATGCTCATTGATATCTGTGTTAGCAGTGGCCGTCACTCTGGTCTTTTCTGCATCAGCATCCCTTGGAAGAGAAAATCCAGGAAACTTACCCCAGGAAATGTTACAACAACAATTAGTTTAAGAAACTGTACATAATATTTTGTGCCAAACTGATCATTCAATTATCTAATTTGATCCTCCATATTTAAGATGAGGTTGAAAAAGTAATCTGGAGAATTTGATTTTCTAAATTCAATGGAATCAAAACATCAACGTATTTTCTGCTTTTTTCTATCAAATTTGAGCACAGGTAATTCTTGGCTTTAATAATAACTCACACCTCAAATGGTCTGACCTGCTGCCCCATTCAACTCAATATGCCTTTCTGTCAGAAAATCGCTTTTCTGGTGACAGTGGGCTCTTCTGGTTGGCAGGCCAACCAGTATGAAGACTGGCCAACCCTTGCCATTTTGCCTTAGGTGATGGGGCCAGTAGCGCCAGCTGACCCCTTGGCGTGTCACCTGCACCATTTGGGGATCCACCAGCCTACTTTCAACCCATAAGAATAGATATAAACTTATTATAAAAGGGAGATTAGGCAAAGGGCGATGTTTATTTAAAAGGGAAGCACCAGGTATTTATATGTACATCAGGCTACTGTACCCATTGTCGACCTATCAGCTTATTTCTGGATCTTCCAGACAACCACCATCTTTTCCTACCGCTGCGCTTCTCACTTCCCTGGTGTTGATCCTCTTGCCCCATCCTTTTTAATGTCTGAATATTAGATTCGTCTCATCCTCTGCTTTCAGTCGCTGGTGAGCCATACAAAATATTTAAATAAAATATCAAATTTAGATTTGACTTAGTAATTATTCACCTGAAAAATCTTCAGCTGCTTGGTAAACTTGAGATTTCTCAGCTTCTCACCAATGAAACGTTTTGATACTCATAGTTGATCATTTTGGGGAATTGCCTTTCTCAGGCAATAAGCAATTATTATATGAGACGCCAGAAACAACCTTGGCCTCCTGAACTTGGAATCTTTGGCTTCCGCCAGCATGTTATTATTAATACATTTGAATCATCCTCAGTTACTATTTTCCAGTGATCCATATACTGATTTGGGGACAGTAATTGGCCCCAATCAATCCTAACACCCAATCTCAGCAGAATACTTAGATTTGGCTCAACCCACTTTGGGGAGAAACTACCAAGTAATCACCTAATAGCCACAAAATTTAGCCAATGAATTATTTCACTGGGATTGTCTTTTCCTCCTAAATCTTGATAAGTCATTGGAGGAATCCATCTGGTTAAAATTCTGACAAATTCCCCCAATTAACCAGATGTTATTCCTCCTACTTACAGCCTTGCGTGTGGGGCAGGCGTCTAGGGCTTGCCCCTCCCCACCACCACCAACAATCAACGGAACGCAACCACTGGTTTGGTGTCACACCAACATGCTCTTCCCTTCCCCAGCTGAACTGGTGGCACATGACCGCCACCTCCTCATTAACCTGTCAGCTACTCTAGCACCAACCATAAGAACCTCTTATAGTGAGCACCAATGTCAGAAATCGTTTTTTCAGTGACATTGGGATCTGATAGTGTGCCAGGCCAACAGTATGGAGTCAGATTGGCCTTGCTTTTTAACCTTCATAGGCGTACCAGCCCCCTACAAGTCCACGTCTAACCCACTAACCCATCAGACCAACAACTTCGCTTTAGCAACATTGGACCCTCTTGGGAGTGCATTGGTGGTCCTCAGCCCCCTTCCTGGGTGGCCTGACCCCTTGCTCCTTCTCCCTAATGACCAATTGCCAGTCCCTCTTAAGTGTTCCTTGGCAAGTCCATCCCCTATACTGGGCGGTTATGGCACTCCCACGCTGCACCACCCTCATGGCTGACGGCCATCAGCCCCTTGTCATTGGCGACTGGTTGGCCAGGTTCCCATCAGGGGTTCCTTGTAGGGCTGAGGTATGGGAGCTGGCAGCATTGGCCACTCCAAGTGCATCACCGCACGCCCGCCTTGGGGATTTCCAGTCTCATCTTCCCCTAATCTAGCAGACTAACTTCTAACATTTAACAAAAGATGGGCGAGAGAGAGATTTTTTTAGGAGAGAATTATGACTATTTATATTTAGGCTACTGCGCCTATTCAAAAATATCAGCCATCCAAGCTGGAACCTCATCCAATCCTCAGTCATCCATGGTACCAATTCCCTCCTGATCCATTTGTCCCAGATACCAAATATTATTTTGACCCATCCTTGGCACAATTCACTGGTCAGTCAATTATATAAACTTCTATTATAAACATAATTGGGCCTCCTTAGCATTAGTCACCAGTACTCAGATTCAGGGCAGCAAAATCATCATCAGACATTCAATTTTTAGAAGCCTCAGCTTTCCGCCAGAAAATCCTATAATGGGCCAACGATTGGCAGTCAGCGTTGAACTAGGATTCCGCCAAATCCAAATGATTAGTAGTTAATTCTCAACATCCTTGGCATTAGTTGCCGGTGTCAACCTTCAAATAACATTGTTATCATGGACTATCCCTAATACTTTGAAAGGGCTCAACCCACACTAATGGAGACCACCAATTGGCAACTATAACATTATAATAATATTGAACTAGGCGATTAGCTGGCAATTACATCCAACTAATTGACCCACCTATTACTAATAAATTGGGAGGAATCCATCTAGTTAATTTTCCTCATCCTCCCCTTAACCAGATGGTATTCCTCCAGCACAACCCACACCAATGGTGGGCCAAGAACACCCCTGAGCCAATATCTCTTTTTTGCTTTGATAACTAAATTAAAGCCAAATTCAGATTTTAAAAAAATACAAAAAAAGTCCACTTGGTTGAGCTAAAACTTGCCAATCTTGAAGCAATTAATGCTTGCTGCCCCAGCTTGGGTTGGTGGTGCGCCACCATCTGGAATCTTTCAGACGCCACTGAAGCGCGCCCAGGCTGTCTCTGTTAGCCTTTCCAATGCTACTGGGTGTTGTTTTCCCTCTCAGGACTTGTCCCACCGCCTTGAAAGCTCCCAGGTGGTGCTCCCATTGAGCAATTTGCATACCAGTCTCTGGGTTAAATATGGGGAACTTTTCCCATATGCAATTATGCCCATCATTGAGATGGCCATGGAAGTTTTCAAAAACACTGGGTATATTGACTTCCGCCCCTTTAAGGGATACTTTGGTCTCAGCTTCCGCTCTGAAGCTGATGCAGTGGCAGCATCTAAGCTGCCAATTATTTGAAAAAAAATCCCCATTCCCACCATTTGCATGTGCTCCCAAATGTGGTCACTTTGGTGGTTGAGTTTGCCAGGTTGCCCTCCCATCTCACCCCCTGAATGCCTCTGCCATGAGCTCACAGAGGGTTTGGCCATTTATGGTGCAGACCCCATGTTGCAGTTCGTGGTTCCAAATGTGGTGGATCATCTGGCAGGGCCTTGCGCCTTTGCAATGATCCACCAATTTCATTGTTTCCCACCTTGCAATTCCCCCCACACCGTGATCAGGTCTGACCCTGATTACCCATTCTTGGCGCATGTTGAAAATGGTCGCACCATTTTCTCCTTATGCTTAAAACTCACTCATTTGAAGTGAAAGCGCCCCATAGCTTCCACCTCTGCCACTTCCGCCACTCCTCCATCTGGTGTCAGGTCAGCAGCTGATTCACCACAATTCTTTGAATGGGGCTTGATTCTTCCACCCCCAACCTTGGGGAAATCTGGCGCAGCTCCCAAAGCAGAACCCAATCTAAACACTTATTTTAAAACTTTTAAAAATAATTTGACTGGGTTACTGAATCCTGAGTGAATGGCTGAACCAGTTTCAGCTGAGCTGCCATGGTCAACTGTCCACAACCAATAAGCTCCTGCCACTGCTCCAATTCTGGTGGCTGACACAGCATTGGCTGATCTAAATCCATTTGAGGCTTTCAAATGGATTGATGAGGACAAACAACTATATCATGTGAAGCCAGATTAACTTTGGATAAATTTTTCATTGACCCTCCTAATTCATGTCCCCACCATTTTTGCCCTCAAAACAGTTTTCCAGTTTATAAAAATATTAAAATCTGGCAGTTGAGGCTGCAGCTGCCCCTGCTAACACCCTACTTTGCCAGCATCTCCATATGCGATGGAGCCTCTTGTTGAGGGTATTCCTAACCCCAATTTTCCCTATGATTTTGAGGAAGATGCAAGGTAAGAAATTGAGGAGCTTGCTTTTGGTGCATACTGCACTTGCATCAGTGCAGCAAAAATATCTTTTTGATCCCAATTATCCTATAACCTGCTGGTGATTTAAGGCATTCACTTGTGTGCCTGCTCTCATCACTTTTGCTGAGAATCAACTTGCTCAATATGTTGAGGCAATGGACACTGCCAGCCTCATTAATGAAGAAAACCCATAACTATACCTCATTATGCCATGTTGCTGATGCTCCTACCTAATGTTATCCGCCATGGTCTGCCAGCTAAAGCAAGTGCAAGACAAAATTTCCCCAGAGCTTCCTCACCATCTGTTATGGCTTCCTAGGCTGTTATCTGCGGTGCCATATTAGGAATTTTTATTTCTGATAATCCCTTTGTTTGGCCCATTTGCAAATAAAGATGCGTGGCAGCTCCCCCTTTTGGGTTGGGCACCACTAGTACTTAAAAGATAATAGAACTTTTTTAAACTAAATAAGTTCTAACCTGGAATTATTTTTGTATCCTTTATTGTTCAAAACTAGAAAACTTAAATTGCAGTTAATAGCAGTAGTGCTAAAAGAAAATATATGACTGTCTTTTTATAACTCTTCTCTACTAGATCACTTTTAAGTTGTTGTTAATAGTATAGTATACTTTAAAAATGTTTTAGTATAGTATGATATAGATTTATTAAATGATTAGCTATATAAGATACTATGAGTTTCAGTATAATCATTTTTGTATTTTTATTAATTAAGGTTATTATAAAAATCTCTACAAAGTATGGTTATTCACCCAAATAGAAGATTTTGAGCAATATCAATAAAATCTGTAGCTACCGTTTCTGATCTTTATAACTCAGAATTAGAATTATGAATATAGATGATTGTACCATCTAGTACTAAAAAAATATAGATGATTGTAAACTCATTTTTTGCAGTTGGTTTTAAATTTCTAAGTGTCAATTGTCGTCTTATCTAGGTTTATAATCTATAAAAGTCTATATGATTATAAGGATAAACTTATCAAAATAATATAATAATTTTCCTATGCGAGCGAAGCTTCAGGTATGCTCTAGTCTATTAAAAATAGAGCTCGAGGAAACTTGGAAGCTAATTGATAAGCCCACTCAGTTAAGTAAAATTGAACCAAATATCAATCCGTATAATTTGTTATCCAATATTTATAATACTAACTTAGTTTTAGAACGTATTCTCTAAATTTAAACTCAAACAATAAGAAATAATGGCATAGGATTGAGAGGCAGTTTTCGAATAGGAAATCTGCCAAATATTTTAAAAGGTTGCTACGTAACGAGCAAATAATTAATAAGCATAATAATTATTTTGTATTGGTTAAGGATTTAACAAATAATTTACTGTCTAAAGTGCACGAAAATTGCACTATTTATTATATACTATTTTATATCACTTTTGTTTAAGAAAATTCAAGACTGTAGCAGACATTCAATTAATCATCAGCTCTGGTTTCAAGAAGAACTTCCTTCATCTCTTCAAAGTCACGGTCGTTTTGGATAACTTGCCGGAAAACCTTTAAAGCGTCTTGATGCGAAATTATATTGTTGTTGTAATCTTCAATGGCTACCGAACGATTAGTTGATATTAAAAAGAGTATAAATAATAGTACCATTACTGAAGCGCTCATAATCTTCGGGCTCTATGTCAGCTAAAATTCTATCGTAGATTTCAATCGCTTTGGCTTTTCGCGCCTCTCTATACTGGCCCTCTTCATGCGACTCAGACTCATTAATCTTGTTGTATATAAAACGGCTTTTATTTTCCAAATAAGAATCAGCCTCTTTTTTCCCTGATAGCTTGTGTAACCTAGAATCTAATAGATGCACATAATGAAATGAAAACGATTATTAAGAAAGCTAAACATATAGCGGCTAATAAAAAGTAATTACCAGATTCATGTAAATTCCGAGCGGAAGAAAATTTATGCCACGAGCCCTAAAAACAAAGGCTAAGTACCTTACAAAAAAAATCTAAACTAAAAAGTCTAGAAACCCCAAGCGGAGAAATTAAAAAGGGTAACGTGATAAAAGAATATGTTGAAATATGGATTTTTGCCTTGTATGGATTTATGCCATCTAAAAGCTAGTTTACAAAGGATACCTTAATTTCAACAGGCGGAGAAGTAGCTTTGAATTTCCCAGAAGCGTATTTTGGATAATCTGACGTTCCATTTGTTTTAGGCACGAGTTCTTCACCTTCAATTGCAATGGACTGATCAATTAAATCTGTGTCGATAGAGACTAAGTTGGGGCTGCTCAGATTGATAATATTCTAAGACAAGAATAAGTTATCTTTTATGTTGAACAAAACTTTAGTAGCTCCATATCAAACCCAGAACTCATAAGTTTTTTGAGGCTATACCTTTTTGAAGTTGTCAAGTTCAAGAGCCTAGAATACAATTAAGATTAAAGAGCTATAGTATCCAAGTTTACATATCTCCGAAGCTGATTGTATTTATCGACAAGTTGATTTTGTGAGTTTAATAGTGTGTCATGCTTGCCCGATAGCTCTTGGTAGTTCGTTTGGCTGGTAGCCAGTTTGGTTTGAAGCTCATTTGAAAAAGCTTCGAGCTCTTCGACCTAAACCAGAAGACAAAAATTTAATCAAGACGTATTAATTACTAAACCTACCTTACTTTCCAGCGTGGAACACTTTTTCATCCAGTGCTCAATCGTTTCTTCAAGGCTTGAGACCTTTTCTATATATGCATCTTGAATTGCTGTAAATGCAGATTGGATCTGTAATGCAAAGAATAAACATAAAATTAAAAACTTTTACGTAAGGCAAAAGGAAAAACCATAACATAAAATGAATCTTGTCCTTAATTTAATTTTTATCGAAGAAGCATATCTTTAACATTTTATCAATAAACAAAAATCATCGTAAAGCCAGCTCTAAAATCAACAAAGAATCCGGATAGAAGCAACCCCAACGCATAATAATATAATTACAAAAAACCAAGTGCATCTACCGTTGTAAAGAAATGTGGAACACTCGAGAAAAGATTAACATATACCTTTTTTTCTGGGGAGGATTCTAGGCTCACAGAATTAGCCTGTCTACCAGAATGAGTTGCGCTTTTGGAAGATGCTGGCCTTAAGGGTGCACCTTTGCCCCATCTGATTTCAGTAGCTAGTTAAAAAACTCGAGTGAGAAAAGATAAAAACAGAAGAAAATGGCATGGCAACCTGGCAATGTAAACCATACCTGAACCTTTTAGCTTAGATGGGCTAGCCTCTTGGATACTGGGTAACATACTCATCAAAAATTGTTAAGGGTTTAAACTCCAATAGATACATGAGCTAGTTTGACAATCCATATGGTTAACACTTGTTTTAAACTTTAATTGAAGTTGGATTTCTAACTATAGCCAATCATCATATAGAATTTCCGATATTTTTTGCCTTTACTAAACTTTTCGAAAAAAGCTGCCGTTATTACCAGATTCGTAGCGGGTGATTATTGACTACCAATTAAAATCCGTTTCCTCTCGAAAGTACTAAAGATGGTCTGCCATAAATTTCACAAGATTGCTAAACTTTGAAACTTTACAATAAGCGCATTGTTTTATCATAAACTTATTCTCTCTTATCGATATTAGGTAATTAATCATTCTAAATTGTAATCTAGCCTTTTGTCTCTTTCACGCTTCATAAAATGAGAAATAGAACTTATGTACGCTATCTCTACATCATAATTACCACCAACCTTCAACTTAGAAAGTAGAAGAGTAAAATAATTGTAAGCTTTATGTAATACAGACCTTAAAAGCAATATACCAATAGATTGTAAAAGCAAAAGTTTTCAAGTTTATATTTCAACTTTTATCTAGTTGCTACCACACTTATCAATTTCCAGTAACATGCTAGCTGTTGCCCTACTAGAGGATAGTGGCAACCTATTTAGAACTTTATTCTTGCCAAACAAGTTCTCTCAAACTGGCTTGGCCCACCCACTAATATTTCTAACTATTAACACTCATTAAAGAATTTACATCTTAACTTATAAAATTTTATCTAATCCACTATTAGCCTTTTTGTCAGGATGGTATTTGTTGTTTATTTCTTTAAAAAGGAAATAAGGTTAATATTTGTTAGTAAACTTCATATCTAGATTTCCTAGTTTGATCTAAAAAGACCTATGAAGCCATATATTTTATACATTATATTATGGTTTTTAATCATGCAATCTCAGGAGCTTTTTTCTTTCTCATTGCAATCACTATTTCAACCAATTCAATTCAAGATTAGGTAAGTTTGATAATCAACATGAGGAGATGAGCGTGCACCTGACATCAGATAAAAGTTGGGCAAGTGTAGTAAAGGGTACAGGGTTGGTATTCACACTGTCCAAAGTTTGTAAACGCCATGGAGACACCAGTGGCCAAGATAAAACAAAGAATTCAGCAGTGAATATTTTGCCAGAGATTTTAGCCTGGCAAGCCAAATGCAACCAGTTCATCAAAACTCCATATTCCCAGCCCCTGCCATCAGTGGAGCATGGGGTTTGAGTTTTTCTGAATATAAACTTAATGGCACTTTGGGAAAGGTTTTGCAGTGATGTTCACAACCAATTACCAGATGTTGTATACATTGCTCCACACTCTATGACCCATGGTTGGTTGGATCTTGGGTTTTTATCTTGCACAAGCAGTGGATGAAGCTGCACAGATGTGCATTGTGGTTGATCTCCCAGATGGTCAACGGGTGGTTGAAACAAAGTACACACATTGGACTAAATACAAAATAATTTTTTCACATTTGACTTCCTCCCCATAACAATAAAGTATACAGTGCTGGAGCACCACCTCATGGTCTGGTTTAAAAGCTATATGGACTTCACTCCTTTGAAATGCAGCACTTCACACTTATACTGGAGCTGTGCACGGGCAAAGCAATTGTAGTGATTACCCCATCCATGGTCATTATGGAAGACTTAACTCAAATTCCATACACTGCAGTTATCAATATTGATGGGTAGGAATCCCACCCATTACATGTTACAGTGGATGGTGCACCCCCTATCTGTACCTTTTGTCATGATTTTAGCCATAAGGTGCACACATGCCCTTCCAGAGAGGGCATCAGTCAAACAAAGTCCTCCCCAATGCAATGGGAAGTACTGACTCCTATTACAAACCAGCCATTGACACTGATGCTTCCTTCTTATGGGGTGTGCAGGGGTGTTACATTCAGGTAAAACATGTATCCCCACAAGAGTGCAAAAAGGCCAAACAGGTCCATAGAGCAGCAGCCAAGGCAGCAGCGTCAGCAGCATCTATGATCATGTCTTCCCATACCCAAGCTGACATCAAGTCCTTTGCAGCAGAAGCAGCTTGAGAATCTTTTAACCACTCATATTGGGCTCACCAATCTGTGGAACAGATGTTTGAGTCAAATTTTCCCATACAAAATTACCAAGCACCAAACAAAACTGATTCCACTAACCCAATCCCCGCTGAGTTTTTGTTGACCTCCAATGGTGCACTGCAGGAGCCCACAAAATAGAAAGATTGACCCAAATCAACAAAACCCAAATCTGACAATAAGCCCATAGTGAAGGCAATCCTTAAGGACAATTATGCTCTGCTATTGACCCGTGCTAATATAAAAACTGATGAGAACACTGATCCAGCAGCATAAGAAGGGCAAGGGGCCCTCCCCATTGCACCTAGGGTGCAATGAGGGATCCATCACAATAGGGATATCAAACATTGCTGGAATCAAGGCCTCACCATCCTGGGCTAGGAAACTGAGTTTTTTATAGAATAATTTACTTGTGGACATCGTGGCCATTCAGGAATCTCACTGTTTACAGGGTACCAAGAAATAATGAGCAACTATGCTCCTCCCCTCCCTTTCCTTTTAGTCACTACACTGTGGGGTGCTTATATGTGTGACCCATAGTTTTAAATTTCATCTAAAACTTGTACCTCAATGGACATATGCTGGTCATGTCCTTTTCATGGAACAATGAAGTGAATACTATCATTAATATTTATGCCCTTACCTGTTTGTGGGCTCACCGGGAATTCCTCTTGGCCATTACTTCCCTCCCACTTCCACATGATCCATTTGTGGTAGGCAACCTGAACTGCTGCGCCAACCCAGCCACCGACTGCTGGCCTTTAATGACTACCTCACTGCAGGGACATGTCAAACTCTGCATTCTAAAAGCCACCTCAGGGATTTTGAATTCCTTCCAAACATGCACCGCTGCTACCCAACATGTCCCATCCCCAAGTGCACAACGGTCAGCTAAGTTCTATGTACCGCATTGACCTTATTCTTGCCCAGTTGAACTTTTGGCCCCAGATTTCACATTTTATGATGACAAAAATTCATTTTACAACTACAGGGTGGTGTCAATTTCTTTCACTTTGTCATACCCAGTGGCACAAGTGTCAAAGTGGTGCAAACTTCATCCATCTAAGATCGTGTCACCCAGATTTTACTCTTGGGTGAACACCACAACTTTAGCACCAGAGTTCGTTACACCATTCTGTGTGGACCCACTTTCTACCTGGTCAACCTTCAAAGCGAACACCATCCTTCAGGCATGCCACCTCTCATTGCGTCACTCATGAACTGCCTCAGCGGTCATTAAGCGCATGATTGCAGAAGTGACCACCTGGAGTCTAATGTCCCTGCTGCAGGCTACAGCCCAGCTTGGGGTCATAAGTGGGCAGAAGTGTCTGCTTATCTCAACGCACTGGTAAGGTAACAAAAACATTGCGTTTGTGTTCAGTTCAAAGCAAAAAATATTATGGCAGGTGACATGTGCTCCGCCTATTTTTTCCACAATTTTTTTTGCGTTGTGACAGAGCTTGGCCTGCATATAGGTGAGGCAGCTGGACCACTACATTGCAGAAACTCCAGATGAAGTGGCAATTGAAGTTTGAAATTATTACTTTAGATTGTATCAAAACAATACAGTCAAATCAGCTAAAGTTGATGAGTTTCTGATGGTGCACATATCCGCAACATTTCCTAATAACTGTGGTTGATGAATTTAGTTACTTGGGATGAACTCTGGTATACCGTTTGTGGTGCACCGCACAGGAAGTAACCAGATCCAGATGGGATTCCGTATGTTTTCTATAAGAGATATTTTAATTATTTCTCCTCTTTATTGCTTGCCTCAATGAACAAGTTCCTGTTGGATACACGCCTCCTTTCTGGGGGCCAGGAGGACTATTTGATAATGCTGTATAAGAAGGGGAATAAGCTAGACTTGGCAAACTAGCTCCCTATTTTACTTGCTAACACCTATACTAAGTTATTAACTAAAATAATGGCTAACTGCCTAGGGAAAGTTGCCTCTGAGGTAATCTTCATTGAGCAATTTGGCTTTATCTCCATGAGGTCGATCTAGGACAATATTCACACCATGGACAATGTCTGCCAATCTCCAGCTATTGGGGCGCTTGCGTTCTGAGACCAACAAAAATCTTATGATAGGGTCAACTGGGACTACCTTAGAATCTGCCTCCACTAGTTCCACCTCCCCCACGGTTCATCAGTTGGGCAATATTTCTTACCAAATTGGCCATGATGGCAGTGTGGGGCCCAGGTTTCCTCACTGATGTGGTTCACCCTCAAAGGGGTCTCGGCCAAGGAGACCCTCTAAGACCACTTTTATACAACTTCAGCCTCGACCAACTTCTCTGCAATGTGAATGCCCACCTTACTGGTGTCCATGTGCAAGGCCAAGCGCCAGTTAATATGCTTGCATTTAATGAAGATTATGTGGTTGGGGTCTCTAGCAACCATGATGCGAGCTCACTGGAGGCAACTATCTGGGGCTAACCAGGGTCAGTAACGCTGCCCTCAACGCATCCAAACTAGAATCATTCTCTTTGATATATACCAAGCTCACTGGTCTCTGGTGCCTCTCAATCAGAGTGGCCCAGTTGTTAAGTCTTTTATCATCTTACCCAGGCGGTCACCCCAATTCACCACTCTTGTGCTACCTCTCATGCCATGACCACTGTGGGTCTGGTGCGCCGTTTGGGAGTATGGATGGAGGCAGGTGGATATGCCAATTTGATAAAGGAGCGCCACATATTGGCCAACGTTACAAAGCGCATTGCATCCCTACAGGATCACCAGACCAGCCTGACAAGTAGAGTATTGCTTGCTAACGCTATGCTCCTGTCAATAGTATGGTTTTTTCCCATTCCGTCGCCTTTTCCCCCTCCTTTTTAGCTTCTTTATATGCTTTCATGCAGAGTGGCTTTGGCTAGGTTGCCCTCCACTTGTACTATTAGAGTTCCTCTCTGGCCCATGCCAAAGTAGTAGTATGGGCCTGCTTAACTACGTGGCCCATGCATCCAAGATCCTGGGGACATGAATTGTTTCAATGACCAACCCCACACTCCCAGCCCAGCACTGGTCGTGCGCAGCACGCTCCAACTTTGTCTGCGCCCTCAGCCTCCGCAACCCCACCCATCCTAATTCTCTTCTTATCTATATGGCCTTGCACCCATCTGCTGCAGGCCCGCATGGGACCTCTGCCCACTTTAAAAGGATCCTTTTTAATATGCGGTACACATAATGGAAGATTGGCGTCAGTGATCATACTTTACGGAGGGGTCGCCCTACTCCTCATTTCAAACAGGAAGTCCATGGGCAAGCCGTTCTGATCAATTTGGTACCCAGTTGTCCCCCTACCATGGCCTGTGTGGACTATCTTGACATCTTGGATATCCCTTACTCCCTGGAAACCCAGAAAGACATCTGGAAATACACCCACCACCCTCTTTTACAGCCACAGGTTCATTCCCATGTGTGGTGCTGTCTGAAGTGAGCATATCACACTGTGGAGTATTCCAACGCTTATCATTCTTTGTGTATTGTGTGTGACCAAAATGGGACTTTGGTCCACCACTTGGAAGAAAACCCCCCGCTTTCACAAGTGATCTGGCGTGAGGTTCGGCATCTCTTTTGCCAGGAGCAAACACAGGCTTCCAGCCTGACTAAGAACATATTCGCCTTTTTCTTGACTTCCCATATTAACCTTCACTCCAAACCTTAGTTGTGGCAATCTCCATGTGGACAATACACACGGTTGTTCTTGACACCATTTCTGGCTCTACTCTCACCCTCTTAGAAGTTGTGCATCACTTCCACTTGCACCTTATAGAACACTTCCAAGCCTAGTTGTTTCGCCATTTGCCATCCCGCCAATGACTGTTAGTTTCATCCTGGTTCCCTGTATGGTTCCTCACCTTGGACCCTTTCCTTCATACATGCTCAGTAGTGGTGCAAGCCTCTTCTCATAATACCCCTCTTCCTTCCATTGGTGTTCCCGCTGGCAACAGGAGGTAGCTTT
Organism: Massospora cicadina; assembly: GCA_022478985.1. Taxonomy (NCBI): domain Eukaryota; kingdom Fungi; phylum Entomophthoromycota; class Entomophthoromycetes; order Entomophthorales; family Entomophthoraceae; genus Massospora; species Massospora cicadina. Next base: position 15,938 of record JAKSZP010000636.1, read on the forward strand.
AGCTACTCTGGGGTGCCTCTTGCGTATCTTTTTTTTTAGTACTAGATGGTGCCTCTTGCGTATCTTGGTGCTCAGTTGTTGCTACTTATTGGAAGTGTCCGTCCCATGGTTTGCCTTTCCAAAATAAAACTTAAATGCGTCATCCTTAATATAAAAATAGAAGAAACTTCCTCTATCTGATCTTAGCCCTATCTAAAGAGTATAGTAGAAGAGGAGCAAGATGCTACCAAACTTTAACAATTGCTGGTTTTGGGACTGTTGGTGTTCTCCTGAAACTTTTGGCCACCCCTCTTGCTCATTTACAAAAAAAAACTAACGTCATAAAGTTTAAATGAATACAAAAAAGCTTAACTTAGTGGCTAAGAAGAACAGCTACTCTCTTTCCCAATCAATGATTAAATTCGCCTTCTTGCCAGAGCATAATATCTATTGGCTATGGATCTTATTAGTGATTATTGATAGATCAGCTAGATCCAGAAGACTAAGCTTAGTGTTCTTGTTAAAATTGTAGCTTCAGCATCATATTTTAAGTGCATAGATTGGTTTTCACTAAAACTTAAGGTACTTTCTATGGTGGCAGAAACCTTAAAAAAACAAATTTAAAATATGCCTCTCAAAATAGGGTTTTAAAGTAATATTAGATAAAACTCCATAGTGTCTTGTACTGATATCAGCCTTGGGACACGCGGGTTGATAGTTTTGGTCATGGGTAGGCTTCAGGAGTACTATTAGGCCAAGATCTCCTTTCCAAATGTCAGTCCCTTTTTATATGCTTCTCTATATCCTAAGTTTCTTATCAATGAAATATGAAAACTGAGCAGCTCTTAAGTATTTCAGTTTTTATGCAGAAAAGGTTTAAAAAGTCAGGGAGATAGTGCCTTGGCTATATTTGATCATGAAATAATAGTACTTAGTCTTTTCTATAAAAAAGACGTTAAACAAGAGCCATAGATAGAATAAAAAATATTATTGACATGATTGCATTGGCGCTAAGAAAGTTAAAAAATATAATTAATTATATTATCTGCAGCCTCTGAGGCAAGCAAATTAAGGTAGTTTAGTAGATCTGGGCTAGCAGCAACAAGATGTTGAGGGATCAATCAACTTTTAAGTAACGTTATTTGGTAATGCAATCCAAAAAATATAATGTTTTTTATCATTAAATACCATTGCCATGAGGGCTAGTGTCAGGGCAAAACCTGACATGAGTGGGATTACAGAGATTCTATATAATTCATTAGATCAAGAAAGTATGTGATTAAGTTAGATCAACTAATTGCATATCAAGGTATTTATTGCAACAAGATTTGTTTAATTAATTGAATACCAAAGTAAATTCATAAAATTGAGTCAGCTAATTAAATAATAAAATTAAATTTAAAAGAGAAAAACAATTATGACTAAATATGAAATTATTTGTAAGCAGTAATTACATAAAATCAGAAGAATATTAGTATCACTATCAAAAATAACTAAGCTTGACTAAGCTCTGAGGAGTGGAAAGGAATATATAACTAAGGCTTATTGCTGTTAAGTCTTTGCGGTCAATAAAATATTACCATTGTGTATTCCATTAAGTACCTACCACACTTTGATAATTGTCCCATATCTTCTAATAGTAAAAAAGGTTCACAACCAAACAAATATATTATTAAGTGTATACCATAGTGTTTTTTTACTTCCTGATTTCTGAAATCTAATATATATGAGCACAGAAACGCCACTAACTGAACAAACACCTCTATCTATACTTCCACGTCCAAGCATAGTAGGTGCACTGGCTTTGACAGTAATGAGATGGGTTGAGATAGTCCTTCTCTCATTTAGTTTAAAGTAATAATTTGTCACTGAAATTCTTTATATGCTCTGCATTGCCCCTTTATTATACTGGACCTTTTGCCAAGGAAAAGCAATTTCATTGCTTGCTATAACAAACTGGGATAAAGTGATTCCAGTTCATGACATTTTGACCATCATAATTAATAAAGTACACTCACATCATTTTTTTACTACAGCTTTATAATTCGCCTTGGTGATGTAAAGTTTTTAATTGCTAGTGTAGATGTTTTCCCAGTAATTAAAAATGAAACAACTTATAAAAAAGAGGTAAGACCCAGTAATGTGCAGACTGTGACTGTGGCCAACCACACGCCTATGACTTACCCTACAGTTCCCTTGCCTGAAAATTAACCTTATAAGAATAAAGGAGGTCTTACTTTATTAAGAGCGTATTTCAAAGCCTATCCTGAGAACTACCAAGATGATGAACAAAAGGTCATGGCCGTGGGCTCTCAACTTACAGGTGATGTTTTGAGATGGCTTCAACAGAGCTTTGGAAGAGAATGTGAATTTATTCGTTGAATATGAAGAGGTTAAAAGATAGTGTCAGCTGTAGCAACTCCCATTAGTACCATATTTTAGGCGCATATTGCCTTGATGTATCTTTAACAGAAAAGTCAAATTGCTGAGAAATAAACACAAAAATTCTGGATGTCTTCCAGATAAAAAAATTAGATATTGAAATGGGAACGCTTTATATTCATACAAGGGTTAGTAATTAGATTATACAATTTGATAAGACACCACCCATCACGTTAGTCTTGGAAGAATTGTTAGGAATCACAGCAAATTTGGTTATGGAAAGAACTCCCGTGTGGTAAGGACATGCTTTCTAAGAAACAAGTGCCTAACATGAGCCATGAAAATATTAACGTCACTAGTAGGAAGGACTCAGTCACTTTTGTCATAGTCTAGGCATACAGCTTTTTAAATATTCAAAGAAAGGAAAGTCTTCATCAGTCGACTCTGAATTAAAAAAAACAAAACTTTGTTTTATCCTGTTTTGTCTGTAATTTTGAAAGCGGGAAACATTACTTTTCATACTGAGGCTTTACTGGATAGTGGGGCCTCCCAGAACTTTTTATCATAATATTTATTAAAGAATTTTAAAAATGGAAATTGGAACTAAAGCACTAACCATAACCCTGAGAAATTAGAAACAGTCAGTTGCCTAACATTTTGCCCATCACATAAGTAATAAATTTAGTTCCCTAAAAACTGAGGTTTAATTCTGGATCTTAAGTAGTACGCCCCAACCAGTAATTATTGGTTTTCCTTGATTAAGCTATTGGAGATTCAGCATGACTATGGCAGAAACACCGTTACAATCAAGGTAGATGGGAAGCGCGAAAAATGGGCGTTGAGGTAAGGCTTGTTTTGAGGATTATATCTTGAAAAATCTCTCAAGTTTTCACTGGAAGCATGCTAAGGTAAGATTACAGCATACCTTAAAGCGTGGCCTTTAATGATTAGAAAAGAAGAGATGATGCTACTTTTACCCAAAAGCCATTTTGATCATGCAATAGATCTGGTAGAGAGATCTAACCTACTCATGGACCAATATATAGTTGCAACCAACGGGAACATGTGGCATTATGTGAATATGTAAACACTATCTTAGAGATTTGGTTTAATGCAGCTTTCATAATCCCGTGTTAATCACCACTTTCATTTGTAGGCAAAAAAATGGGTGTCTGCATTCATGTGCAAATTATCAGAAGTTGAATGATATCACCATTAAGAACTGAACCCTTTTCCTGATGCTAGTTATTTGATGATCAGCTTTCAGATGCAACCATCTTACAAGGGTAGACCTATTGGAGTCTTTTGATCAGTTCAGGATTAGGGAAGGCGATGAATGGAAAATGGCATCTAAAAAAGTTTGGGTTGTTTGAGTAGCTTGTCATGCCATTTGACCTATGCAACGCACTTATCAAGTTCCAGCATATGATCACATGGTGTTGGGTGTGTACATAGATCAGTTATGTGTGGCTTACTTGGTTGAAATTCTGGTGTATAGAAGATCACCAAAGGAATATCTTACCAATTGCAATTACTCTTTTGATAAACTACAGGAGTATAACTTTCTATGTCAAGCTTTTAAAGTATGAGTTTGGACAGAAAGAGATTGAGTTCCTTGGCTATGTCATGGGAAAGAATGGGTTCACAATGAAACCAAGCAAGATGGATGCCAGTACAGCTTGGCCTACACCTACTAGCCAAAAAAGATATTTGCAGCTCCTTAGGCTTGGCAAACAAATTTTTAAAGATTTTATTAAAAACTTTTCTTATATTACGTCAACCTGAACATGGCTTAGATAGAAAGTGTTCCATATGAATGGTCCTAAGTGGAAGAAAGATATTTTTTGACTTGTAGGATGAATTTATTTCTACCCAGCGTTAGCCATGCCCAACTATGATTAGACATTTAGTGTTGAGACTGCCGCTTCAGGATATGCTCTTGGGGGTTTTGTTGCAGGAAGGGGATGATAGTAGGCTGTATCTCATAGCTTACTATATCAAGAAATTCATCCCAGTTGGAATGCAACTATCTTAGTCGTGACAAGAAATGTTTTCCATTGTTCAAATTTTAAAGCACCAACAGTGGTACTTGTGTGGGGAAAAGCACTTAACAAAAGTTTTGACAGACCATAAGAACTTGACTTAATTTACCCACAGTAATTAAACCAGCTTCAGGCCAGATGGTCACATACTCTGGAAGATTATGACTTGGACATTGGTTGCATTTCTGGGAAAGTTAATGTGGTTCCAGATTCCATTAAGTTTTTTGTCCTGACATAATACCTGCAGAAGAGGTGTTTCTGAGTTTAATACACAAATGCTTCTGTACCCAAAATCCCGCTTCATTATTATCTCATCTGATACTAGTGGTCCGTGGAGATGAGAGTTTTAGATGTTCAGATTGCTGATGCTTTCTGTCAGGAAGTTAAAAATGATCACATTTAATACTTAGATAGTGTGTGATACAAAAAGGGTTACTAGTTGAAAGATCAGTCAGTATTTAAAGCTGATTTAATGTGCTAGTATGACCTTTAAGATTGGAGATTGTATGCGAGCACCATGATGTAGGAATGGCAGGACACCCCTGAAAGAATAAGTTGCTACAGCTGATTCAAAGGACTTTACAGATGGCCTGGTCTTAGAGGAAATGACCTAAGTTAGGTTGCAGGATGTGGGGTTTGTTAGCGCACTAAGGTTCAAAGAGGACTTTCTAAGGGACAGTTAAAACCAATATTAATTGCACAAAAGCCATGAAAATCAATAACTATGGCTTTTGTAGTGAGATATCATATTCCCAAGGATTCAACGCAGTATAGGTTGTAGTAGATAAATTCATTAAAATGTCTGATTTTATCCCAATTACTATCCATGTCACGGCCAAAGAGATAGCCCTTAATGTTTTAAGGAGTTTATTCCTGAAGCATTGTACTCCTAAGGAGAAGGTTTAAAAAAGAGGGCCTTTGTTCAAATCAAGCTTTTGAGATTTATCTCCTTTATGACTTGTAATTAGAAAAGTTTATACACCTATATCATACACAAACTGATGAATAGACAATGAGAGTTAATATGGTCTTTGAGCAGTTATTGAGATGCTATGTTAACGTGGAACTGGACAGCTGGGTTAAGTTGTTGTCTATGGCCCCTTTCTGTTTTAGCACTCTAGATTATGCCTCCACTCGAATGTCACTACATAAAGCTAATTTTAGTCATGATGTGAACTGAAGAACAGTTGCCATCTGTTGAAGCAGAGACCCATCCTAGTAGGGAATTTTAAAGAACCATTTAATAACTCATGCACTTTGCTTGGCAAATATGAACCAAGAAGTACATGCATACAAAGACTTTTCATATAAAGAGCGTGTGTCTGGAAAAGTGTTGGAAGTAGGTAGTAAAGTTATTTAGGCTCTTGTAATATTCCTTTGGATGTACCACGTTGGAAACTTTCTCATTGGCATGTAGGGCCATACAAGGTCACAGAGGTTATAGGTAAGGTAGCTTACCATTTATCTCTGCCACAAGGTTGGAAAATCTACAATGTACTCCATCATTCCCTCTTGCACAAAAAATGTAGTTCAATACCACCCCAGAAAATCAGAGAGATAGCACCAACACTGATTAAAGATTTATGTATTGAGTATGAGGTGTAGGCTTATAAAATATAGAGATGAACACATCATGGTCAAATTCAATACCTAATCAAATGGCAGGATATCCCGCTGAAGAGAGCACCTGGGAGACTAAGAACCTGAAGAATTCAAGGAAGCTAGTGAAAATGGTAAAATAAGACCTTTTAGGTAGCTTTAGCCTTGGTAGGGGATGATGTCTGGTCTAAGCCTAACATGAGTGAGATTACAGAGATTCTATATAATTTTTCAGCCCAAGAAATTATGTGATTAAGTTAGATCAACTAATTTCATATCAAAGTATTTATTACAACAAGATTGGTTTAAAAAGTGAATACAAAATTTAATTTCATAAAATTGAGTCAGCTAATTTAATAATAAATTTAAATTTTAAAGAGTGAGACAATTATGATAACATTTGAAATTATTTGTAAGCAGTAATCACACAAGCTTAGAAGAATAACATTACCATTCTAAACAATAACTAAGCTTGACTAAGTCTGAGGAGTGGAAAGGAATATAAAATTTAGTATTATTATTGTTAAGCCTTTGCGGTCAATAAAATATTACCATTGTAAATTTAATTAAGTACCTACCATATTTTGATACTTGTCCCATATTTACTTATAGTAAACAAGGTTCATAAAAAAACAAATACATTATCAAGTCTAAACCAAAGTGTTCATTTCCTACCTGCTTTCTGAAAAAAATATAACAAAGCACAAAAACACCACTACCTGAACAAACTACTATATCTATACTTCCCGCGTCCAAGCATAGTAGGTGCACTGGCTTTGATAGTAATGGGACTGATTGAAGAGTCCTTCTTTAATTAGGATTTTATTGTCCATTTGGCAATGCTATTCTATATATGCTCTGCATCTCCAGTTTTGTTATATTGGACCTTTTGCTCAGAAAAGCAATTTTATGGCTTGCTATTCTAAACTGGGATATTATAGTCTCAGTCCCTGACATAAAGGATTTTTAAAGCAACAGTTAGTATAATAAATTATCCTCAACAAAATCTATAGTAATTAAATGCTATGAGCTGGCAAGGCTTAAAGATAAAGTTTTCTTGGTAATAGTTGAAATTTTGGTAAGGCGGCCCATGAGAATCAATAATAAATCAATTCTATAGTATAATGCTGGCACAGGGGTGAAATATTTGATTGAAACCTCAGTCTAATTATTAGTTATATAAAAAATAAGTATAAAAATATCTTTTTGATATGATTGATCATACAAAATCTCAACAAGCTTTGATTGCCAATGAAGGACTGTTCAAACTAATTTGGATGCCACAGGGGCTCTGCAGCGCCACAACCACTTTCAATAGATCTATGGATGGACTTCTAGGCGACCTAAAAATATGTTGTGTTTTTCTACCTCAATGACATTATGATGTTAACTAAAAACTTTTTTATGGACATTGTGAACACATGTGAAGCCTTCAATAACTTAAGAAGGCTTAACTCAAACATAAGCCTTCTAGATGCTCAATCATCCAGCCCAGTATGGATTGTTAATTTATTCAGGGAAGGTCAACAAGGGGATGTACACTTACAATATGAGGATAAGATAAAAATAAACTGTGAATAATTAAGGACACCCCAGAGGTTTCATAGCCCCTCCTGTTGTCTCCAGGACCACTAAGTTTAAGATGATAGGAGGGATTTATGCTGACTTATCCTAGTATGCAGCGAGAGTAAAGTAATGAGTCAATATTTAGGAACCATATGGGGAGCCATTAATTGTTTATTCTTCTGTTGCTTGAGATCATGTTATCAAACAACCATGCTTGAAAATGTTCCAATATATGGTAGTGAAAATGATTGATGACTTCTTGGAGGGTAGGCGTTGCTCTTGAAAATGTATCCAATACTATAGTATGGATTGTCCATAGTGCTATTGCTACAATCAATGCTCGTAAAGATGGATAAATAGGTGACTCCATGTTGAGAGCAAACATGTTTTTAGCCAAACTAATTAATTATCCATTGTCTTGATAGAATAGACACATGACCTATTTCCGGATAGCTACCAATATTGGACCTTTTTCTAGGCGGTGTACTAAGCTTCCATATTGGCTACATATTGTGCATAAAATGTGTGCAGCGTTGAATGTTCTGCTATGCAATACACTCTCCGCATGCATCTCCATAAATGTGCTCATTCCCAGGGTTGTAGAAGTGTATGATGTGTGCATCTCCAGACCATTCTTTGGGTCTCCAAGCTGTATGGTATATCCATATGATCCAGGTAATCAATTCTGGCAATGGTACTCGATTTTGGTTTATTATGCTATCTGTAACTATTTGGCCATTAACTTCCTGTCTGTGAGTTAGGCTTAAGCATCCTCAGTTACTGATCTGGCCACATATGTGGACCTTCCACTCTGCTCTTCTCATGGCTAGAAGTATTTGTTTAAAGTGTACAGGAGTGCCATGCGGTCCTGCAGCGGTTGGGTGAGATGCCAAATACTTAACTATTGAGTTTGGATGATATGGATTTCTTAATCAGAGTGCTCATGTAAAATTAGATCTTGCCACTCTAGCCAAATGTATGTCTGGAAGGTCTGGACTAGTCACCTGAGCTATCCAGGATCTTAGTATATGGGTCGCTTGCTCTACATAAATTAGTTAGCCCCATACCTCCATTCCTCCTAGAGCAAATAGAGTTTCAAGGCGCACAGAGGCATCATAACCTGGACCAAAGCCACCCCTGTATTAAGGCATATATTGTAAAAAAGGATTGTGAGAAAGCAATTGCATGGGCCATAAACCATATGATTGATAACATTATGGAATTGGCTATCATAACACGTCCTGTTAGAACCGTTTGATGTCCATGTAAGGAGGCAATACGTTTTGTAATTTTATCTAGAGATTGATTTTCCATCATGTCATTGGAGTAACCCCCTGCCTCTAACCATATCCCCAAGTGGCGGACAAGTCCAGCTGCCAGCTTGGTAGCGAAGGGATGTTCCATTGGGGTAATTGAGGATCTTCGCCTCCTATGTCTGGTGAGGAATCTTGATGTTGTATTGGTCTGTTGACCCACGGTAGATGGCATCCAATGGGTCTGATATTTCCTCAGGAGTATAATTTCAGTTTTTTCAGTAATAAGCAATGCGTTGCTTATGGATGAGTATTCTTGTATTATTTTCTCAATTCTGCGAGCATCCTGGTTGTTGGATATACCCACCACATAGTCATCAAGGAAAGCTATCATTTTGACTGGTGGTTAGCCATAGACATTGATTCCATTGATAAGGGCGTTTGTATTCCGGAGTAGGGGATCAAGACTAAAATTATATAGTAGAGGGCTTAAAAAACCCTTGTTTGAGTCCTCTCTAGTGAAAAACTAGGTTAGTTAAAAAAATCTTCTCTGCGCACAGTCATGGTGGCTGACTCTGTGAACAAAATCACCCAGTCTATGAACTTATTTAGGAGTTTTAATTTATGAAGGCAGGCCCTGAGATAGGTCCAATTCACCCCGTCTTATGCCTTCTGTTGATCTAAAAAGACAAGCGCCCAGAGGCTTTAGATTGGCAGACATTTGCAACTGTGTTTCTATTGTCCCATATGGATCTTCTTGGGACAAATCCATATTGTAATGGGGATATCACATCAGTTGCAATTTCCCTAATCGTTTGGCCATAATTTTTGTAAATATTTTAGCGTCAGTATTAGTTAGAAAGATTGGGCGCTATTTTATAGGTTTAGTCTATCACCCTTTTTGAATAGAGTGATTGTGAGCGCTTCTTTGCCTCCAGGTAGAAGGCATGTTTCCATAATGCACTTATTCATGGAAGCTAAAAGGATATTAGATATGTTAGTAAAATAATTTTAAAAATTCATGGGGAAGCCCATCAGGTCCAGGGCATTTCCCTTGTGGTGCACTGTGCACTGCTTTCCATAATTCCTCACACGATATTTCTTTATTTGAGGTATGTCAACCAGGGGACGGACATTACTAATGATTGAATGAGCTAAAACTTAAAAAGAAAAAAAGGCAAAATGAGACAGATGGATCAACTTGAACTGACACAAAAAAAGCAAAACACACTAACCAAGTTGGAAGCAAAAAACCGCTATACATCTATGGTGGTGGGTGAAGGGGGATCAGGAGGCTCTTCTTCCTCATCTGGTGGGGACATGTAGTGGCACAAAGCTGATAACACTGGCGTGGGTGCATCATGGAAATGAGGGTCAATACAACAAAGAGGTGCATGCAACTCAATGTGTGAAATTAGTAGGGTGGAAATGTAGGTTGTAAGGGCTTTCTCAGCCTCAAGGCGTACTTTAATAAGGTGGCGTTTGTTGCAAAGTTGTTGCGGGTAATACAGGTCTTTGGGCCAAACTTTGCGATGACCAAAACTTTTGAACTGCTAAATTTGCCACCCAATATTAGAAAAGATATTCTTTTTTATGTTTTAGAGCATGGTACTTGATAGCATAGAAGGTGGCAGGCCCATAGCCAGTACTGAAACTGATTTTGCAATGGCTTTATGGGTTGGGTGACATTCATGGGAGGCAACTGCCTCTTCAGTTAGTTGGTGGTCACTTTTTAATGGGGTGGCATTAGGGCGAGGCACATAATAGCGCTTTGGAAATTGGGCCATGTATTCAGTATTAAGGTACATTTTTAATGGAGGGGGCCCAGCCCATTCAGCTTCAGAGATAAGCTCACTTAATTTGTCAATCTCAACCAAGTAATCCAGTGGATTTTGTTTAGATTTGATTGGTTTATTTGCATATGGGTGATCTGTGGCAGGTGGCTGGGAGGATGATCTAGAACCTACTGTAGTCCATCCTGGCTCACAATTGGTGGTTTCAGGAGAAGAGGTTAGTTGAGGTAATTTTTGGCTGTTTGATTCAGTGGTTGCTATGGCTGCCACTTTGGGGGAGGGGGAAGGATAGTGCCCCATTTGAAAAACTAAATTGGATCATCTATGGGATCATCATGTGAAGAGTTGGGTGTGGGTGCCGTGGCTTGTGAGATGGAGGGGCAGCGCCGTTTTGAATGGTCCAGTTCAAAACAGGTAGGTCAGATGGTACGCCCTCCATCCACTTGATCCCAAAAAAGATGGTCTGGGGAAGAAGGGACAATGGTGCAAGGGGTAATGAGAGGGCTATTTCTGTTGATACTGGACAAATAGTTGCGAAGGCATGGGGGCCTGCGAGGTGGGTGGCTTCATTGGGAACCACAAATTGTATTATGGGATTGGAACCATATTTCAAAAATCCAGAAATAACTTCATTAATTTTAATTTTGGGTGGTAGGTGGGTAGGGAGGCCCGTGAACTGAACCACAAGAGTGGTATCAGTGGGCAACCTGGTATGAGTAGTTGGGAGGGGGTGCCCTGGAATACCAGGGGGATGGTAGCTGCTACTTCAGCATCAGCTTCACTTGAGCATCCAAGATCATTTTACCACTTGAAGGGGTGGAAGTTGATGAAACCTGCAGGCTGCATAACATTTTGGGCTAATTTGATAATGACTTTATCTGAATAGGGGAACAACTTATCATACATAACCTGAAGGCAAAATTGCATGTTGCTCCAGGGGAGCACAAGGGGCAACGTGGCACCGCCTGGGTTTGGCAAGATGTAAGGCTAAGTCCTAGGTAGGACATAGCGTCCAGAAGAATTTGGAAAGCTATCCAAGCCATCCTGAGCACGTTTTTTAAATGGCTGAAAAATATTAGGAGGCGGCACACCACTGCCCCACGTGGGGCAGCAGGCGGTGAATGCATTGACATAGGTAACTTGAATAGGGTGACAAAAAGTGGAGCTATTTTTACTAAATTTCAAACTACAATTTTACCAAAAATGAGTGAATCAAGTGAGAGAGTTCCTTATGTAATATTAAGTTAATTAAATTATTGGTTTGAGTTACAGTGCCAATATGTGCATTTGCAAGGAAGTTTTCAATTTTTTCTGGTTCAACCAGTTCAGAGATATATAAATTTATATAAAATCTGTGTACTTTGGTTGCAACTTCTTTGAGTGTTTCCACTATGGATGTATCTTGTCGTCAGACCTGTATGCAGGCAAACATGTTTTTCAGGCATGAAATTGATGGAAATAAAGATAGTTTAACCAAGTTTCTCCATCTTTTAACTTTTTTGCTCTATATTGAACTCCAAAGTGGTGTTAGCTTTTTGCATGTCAAGGTGTTTAAACGTGCAGAAAACTCTGCTTATTTGCGTCCCCATCCAGGGCTGTATCCTGTGCGTGGGACATTGTTTACCAGGTGATTAATGTCAGACAAGGTGTATTTGATGATGGCTAAAGCTGCTCTTTATCTTCTTGATGCTGTGTGTTTAATCTGTTGTATTGTTGATTTTTGAAATTTTCCCAGGTGATTAGTGAATTGAACAGAAAGGTGTTTGAAAGTCCCATGTTGAGGACATTTTCTCCACCCAGGATTGAAATTCCTATCTGGCTAAATTTTCTAGGCGTATTTTACACCAACCGGGTGCTTGGATAATTGTTTTCACTGGTGTGAAGGACACCAAAACTAGCCAGTGATTGGAGAATTCAATTTTTGTAGTTTTGAATTTATAATTTTTTTATTGGAAAATTTGCGGTGAGTATATTAGGTCTATTTGTGACATAGAAATAAGTAAACTGTTGTGCACATGTGGACATGTCATGTTCTGCAGGAGTAGCGATTGTTTAGGTAAAGGATCATATTGACTCAGGGTGGCCTTTAACACGTAAATTTCCACACGCCCTTGTGGTGTCTCTGTTGTATGTGGCCATTGGTCAGTGTCTGTGTTAATCCAGCAGTTCATGTCTCCCATGACAAAAGTGTTTGCTGGGAGATGGAGCTGCGTCAGAGCTGATAAGAACTATCAACAGTCCATTGCAAAGTTTGGTGCATACACGCTGGCTATTGTTTGCACCTCTTTGTGCCTTGAGAAGGTGGCGGCCAGTATGCAGCCATACAAAAACGAATTATCATTAATAAATTTAAAATTTTGGTTTGCACATACTATCACCCTACAGTATTGTGATCAAAACAATGCAGTCGAAAGGATCATGTTTTAACATGCCTCCTCCTTTCCCCGTGGACAGTAGATATCTTCCACCTCCAGTATGTCAATAGGTGGGTTGCACAGGAGACTCCGTTTCTTGGCCCAGGATATTTAGGACTTGAGTCCCGTTATGTTAAGTGTCCCTATCTCTACTGAGACACTTCAATGCACCTTAAGACAGGTTAGCAGGGCCCCTGGCCTCTCCCTCGCCCTCATTACTCACCATTGCATCCTTGCTGCGGGTGGCATAATTATAAGTAGGTGCTGGGGTGTATTCTGCCCCTTTCATTACCGCTGCTTTTGCTCTCTCCTGCCTTTTCTGGGTTTCAATTTCTCATTGCAGTGCACTTGTGTTCTCTCATTGTTCACATTTTTTTTGTACATCCCATTGTTGATTTTCACTCCTGATTGGGTTTTAATCCACAATTTTGGGGGGTGTGCCAAACCCCTATTTTTCCACATCTACTTCCAAATTGGGCTCCGCAAAATCCTTTTTGTTTGGATTGATTGTTTGGTTTTCTGTGGGATTTGATTGACTCATTGTTGCTAGTTCTTCCATGTATTCCTGTATCTGTTCAGGCGAAATGTATGATTCTGCTGAGGCCTTTGCCTTGACCATGGCCAACTTGCTATTCTGTTTGGCTGTTTTTCATTCTTTCAGAGAAATTGGGTCAATTATTTTAAATTGTCCAAATTCTCACCCAGTTGAGCTTATGTGGTATTAGTGATTTTGGAGTACTCTGGTCATCTTCTCCCATTTCTTTTTAAATTTATTGCGAGGAAGGCCAACCATGGGATGGACACTTCTGAATTTGACCCAAAAGAAACAAAACTTAGAACAGGGAAAGCACCCCAGAGAAGCGAAGCTATCTCTTGTTGCCAGCGGGAACGCCACTATGGGGAGGGGGAGGGAACGTGTGAGGAGGCCGTAGCCACAATTAAACACGTGTGGAGGAAAGGGTTTGATTTGATGAACCAAACTGGGAACCAGGAGGAGACCAGCTGTCGGTGGCGTGGTGGTAGTATCCAAATATCCACGCCTGAAAGTGGTCCACCAAATGAGACTGGAATCTGTGGACAGCTTCTGGGAGGGGGGTGGAGCCTGTGATGGCATCCAAGACAATTGTGTGGATGGTTCAATGGCGATTGCAACCACCAGAGCACGGAGGGAGGGTGGAAGGGGGAAAGCCATTGATAAAGCAAACATATCTCTTGACAGACTGAAGGGATGTGTTTGATCCTGGCCAAGCAAACGTTGAACTTCGCGCCATATCACTCTAGAGGTAGGACACTTCTCCAGGCGGTGGAACAGCGTTCCATACTGGCCACACACGACGCAGTATGAGTGTAAAGTGTTAGAGTGCTCAGCCATATGGTACACCCACCTCAGGCAGCGCCACACATGGGAACGGATTTGAGGCTGCAACAGAGGATGGTGCGCATATTTCCAGATAGTTTTTTGAGTCTAAATGGAGTAAGGGATGTCCATCATGTCCAGGTAGTCCAACCTGGATAGGACATGGGGTCGTGTGGGGATCACGCCATCTTGGATGGGTAGCCCCTGTACCTCTTGTGTGAACTGAGGAGAGGGGCGGCCTCTCTGGGCTGTGTGTCCTCTAATACAAATTCTCCACTCAGCGCTCTGCATGGAGAGGAGGATTCGTTTGTAGTGGGTTTTAGTCCCGTGAGGACCTGTGGCTGATGGGTGTGAAGCCAGGTATTTCATCAAGGAGTGAGGGTTCGATGGATTGTTAAGGCCCAAGGCGCGGGAGAAGTTGGAGCGGGCTGCGCGGGACCAGTGTTGGGAGGGGAGTGTAGGGGTGGTGACGGCCGCAATCCAGGTGCCCAGGATCTTGGCAGCATGGGCTTTGAAGTCAAGCAGGCCCATGCCAGCATGATGATGAGGGCCAAACATGACCTCTAGCCATACTGGTGGTGGGCGGCCTGACCAAAGCCATCCTTGCAGAAGGGCATACAAAGATTTGAAAAAGCTTGGGGAGAAGGGGATGGCGTGGGCTCCAAACCAGACTTTGGAGAGGAGCATAGAGTTGGCTAAAACAACCCTGCCAGTAAGGGAAGTAGGGTGGGCTCTGAGGGAGGCGATGCGCTTTGTCACAATGTCTAAAACTCAACTTTACATTACTGCAGATGCATACCCGCCTGCCTCCACCCGCATGCCCAGATGGCGGACCAGCCCTATGGTAGGGCGTGGCACGAAGGGGAGCACCAGTGGGGTGGTGTGGGGTGAGCTGGGAGGGTGAGCACATGTGCGAGAAGATGGGCCAGGCTGGGCACTGGTTGCTGGGGCCCAGCAGGTTTGATACCGACCAAGGAGGATGATTTCGGTTTTGGAAGCGTTCAGTGCAGCATTACTTACCCAGGAATACTCCTGGATGAAAGCTTCAAGTGCACGTGCATCTTTATTATTAGACACCACAACCACACAGTCATCTTCAAACGCCATCATCTTGACTGGGGCTTGGCCTGGTGCATGGACCCCAGTGAGGCGGGCATTCACATTTAGTAGTAGTGGGTCAAGGCTGAAGTTGTATAAAAGTGAGCTAAGGGGGTCCCCTTGGCGTAGGCCCCTTTGAGGGTGGACTACTTCCGTGAGGAAGCCAGGGCCACGCACTGCCTTTGTTGCAGATTCCGTGAGCAGCATTACCCAGTTGATGAAGCGAGGGGGTAGGCGTAATTGATGGAGGCAGGCCCTGAGGTATTCCCAGTTTACTCTATTATAGGCTTTCTGTTGGTCCAAGAATACAAGTGCCCCAGAGGCTGTGGACTGGCATGCATTAGCCAAATAGTGCACGTTGTCCCAAATTGACCTTCTGGGTATGAAACCGAATTGTTCTGGGGAGATAGTGGCAGATGCTACAATCCCTAAACGGTTAGCCATGATTTTAGTTAAAATTCTTGTATTCGTGTTAGTTAAAGAAATGGGGCGCCAGTTGGCTAAGTCTAGCTTGTCCCCTTTCTTGAAGAGTGTGACAGTGAAGGCCTTTTGTCCTCCTGGTAGGAGGCGCGTTTCCAGAAGGCTCTGGTTAAGTGAGGCAAGCAGCAGTGGGGATATATATTTGAAGTACTTTTTATAGAATTCATATGGAATGCCATCTGGGCCTGGGCATTTCCAATTTGGTGCACCGCGGATGGCTGTCCATAGTTCATTTGGAGTAATAAAATTTATTATTTCTGGGTATCAGGAAATTGTGCGGATGTGGGTTTGGTCAAAAAATTCTGCCACTTCGGCCAGCTGAATTGGATCAGATTAGTATAACTTGGAGTAATACTTTTATATTTCGATTGCCACTTTAGCTGGCATATCCACAACGGAATCATACAATCTTTGCACCTGTGTGCAGGCCACGCTCTGGCATGGTGAAAATTTTTTTAAAAAAAATATGCTGTGCACTTGTCACCCTCTGTAATGCGCTTGGCCCTGTACTGAACACAAACCCGATGTTTGTGTTGCCTTTTGAGCGCGTTGAGGTGGGTGGCTGCTTCCGCCCACTTCTGGCCCCATGCAGGGATGTAGCCTGTAGCTGGGATGTTGGACTCCAGGTGTGCCAACTCTGCCAGAGCGCGCGAAATGACGGCTGATGTGGCTCATGAGCACTGGGAGGAGAGGTGGCGAGAGTGGCAGATGGTATCCTCTTTGAAGGTTGCCCATGTGGAGATGGGGTCCGCGCAAAACGGCGCAACAAACTCTTTTGCCAAAGTTGCTGATTCCACCCAAGTGGAAAATCCTGGCGACACAAGTTTGGGAGGGCGGAGTTTGCACCAATGTGGGGCCTTAGCTACTGTGACAGGTAGGTGGTAGGTTATCAAGACCAGTCAGTGGTCAGAGAATTCAATTTTTGTTGTTTTGAAGTGAAAAATGTGGGGTTGGAATTTTGCCGGCGTAAGGATAAGGTTGATGCAGGTCATGGACCTTAATTGGCCATTGTGGATGTGGGGGAACATCATGTTTTTGAGCAGCGGGGCTTGCTGCGGCAGTGCATCCATTAACCCAAGGGTGGCCTTTAGAATGCAAAGTTCTACGTGACCCTGGGGGGCGTGGGAGGAGGGAGGCCAACGGTCTGTGGGTGTGTTTATCCAACAGTTCATGTCGCCGACTATGAAAGGGTCTGGGGGTAATGGGAGGGATTTGACCAACAATAAAAATTCTTGACGCTCTTGTGCACAGATTGGGGCATAGATGTTGATGATAGCATGCGCCACGTCAGCCCACAAGAAAGTGACAATGAGGACCCAGCCATTGAGGAAGGATTCCATTGATAAAAATTTAAAAAAAGTGTTTTTCTGAACTAGCACCCCACAGTGCTCTGACCAAAAGGATAGGGATGGGAGGAGCATGGTTTTCCAAGCATCCTCGGAACCTCATGGACAGTGGGACTCCTGGATGGCCAGGATATCCATGGGTAAATTTTTTTGTAAATAATTCAGTTTCCTAGCCCAGGACAGCGAGGCCTTGAGTCTGGCGATATTCAACATCCCAAAACTGAAGGTTTCCCCCATCGCACCTTAGGTGCAAGGGGGTGGGCACCTGGGCCCACTAGCCTCCTCTAGATCCCCATGTGCCTTCACAGCAGCGGGGGTGTTTGCAGCAACGCTATTGGTAGTTTTGTTAATTTTAGCAGAAAGGTTCGCGTTGGCTTTTGCCTTTGCTTTTTGTTTCCCCGACGTCAAATGAATTTTTTGTGGTGTGGATGAGTTTGGTGCACCAACAATTAGGTCAAAAAAATTTTTTCAGGTAGGTTGGACCCCAAGTCAGTTTCAACTGGAGCTTAATTGCAAAGATCGGGTGAGATTGAGTCACACATCAGATCCTCAGATTGGGTGGCCCAATTGGCATGGGCTTCCCAATCTGATTGGTTGAGGGATTCCCAAGTTGCTTCCGCCATGAAGGTTTCAATGTCCTCCTGGCATTGGGAGTGTGGGATAGCGGTTGTGACTTTGGCCGCTTCCTTGGCTGTGGCCCTGCAGGCCTGCTTGGCCTTCTTACACTCTTGCAGGGAAATAGGTTTTACCAGTAGGTAGCAGCCTTGTGCTCCCCACAGTAAAGCCTCTTTGGTGCTTGCGGTTGGTTTGTAGTGCGCCTCTCCTCTGGCCATGGCCGCTGAGGGGTGCTCTTGGAATGTCATGCCTTCCTTGGTGGGGTATGCATGTGCCTTATGGCCAAATGCGTCATAGTGGGTGCAGATGGGGGAGCGCTGTCCACGGTTACCCAGAAAGGGTCATCTTATCCCATTTCTTCCTCACAAAAATCCATTTATCTTAGACCTTCTTTTATGGGACAAGCATAAATCTTGTGCCCAAAGGTCTGACAGTGGTTGCATATGGGGGCGCGCTCTCCACTGTTGCACAGAATAAATTGGGATTTTACCCATCAATAATAAAGGATTCATTGTGGGGGATTTTTGTGATATCCTCAACTATCTCTGGGTTTGAGGAAATAATTGCGATTGCCTTACCAGTACTAAGGGTCAGCATCAGCTAGAATCTTTGCATTTCAAATTGTTTAACTTCTCCATAAGATTCCAAGCCTTCCCAGAGATTTTGTTTGACTACTGTGCGCGCCAGTGTAGTCAGAAGGTAGTCAAAAAATTATTAAAATATCTTTGGATTCTGTCCAACGTGTTCATTTGGTCAATACCAAATGTTGATTGTTGAGAAATCCGATTCTACTCTGACCTTTGTGGCTTTATTTGCTTCCTCTGCTGTCTCAAACCCAATATCCACCCAACCACAATGGATAGTATGGGTTGTCATGTACACCACTTGTTGATTTAATTTTTTTTGGGCTTCCCCAAATTTTTCCCATATTGCTGGTGCCTCTGTGCCCAACAATACATAAAACCTGTGTTCAACTGATGACAGAGGTTGAGAGTGGGATACTTTAAAGTAACTACAGTAAATCACTAACAATATCCACAAAAACCACGGGGTTCACCACCTTGGGTTTTTCGTTTTTACTATGGTTTTCATTTTCCATGTGCGCTTGGTGCCTTTGGGTGGTGCAGATCCAGGTCTGCTACCCTTTATCACGTTCACCCAATTCTGTCCTTGTTTATTAATTGTGATCATTTCACCTGGTATTGATTATCAAATTGTTCTGTTTGAATCAAATCGTTTGCTCATAAGTGATAATAATTGGAAAGAAAAGCTTCCAATTATGGAGTGCTAATCATAAGGTTATGATTCAAGGGATTCATATATCCACAAAAGGATAATGTAAGTAAGAAACTGCCCCTTTAGTCTGAGGGACATTCAGGTGTTTTCTTATACAGTGAGATTTCTTATTCAATTTATTTCACGTTTTCTGATCTTGCCTATCCCATAGTATATATACTTCAATTTGCTGTACCATTTAGTGGAGGCCTAAGCAAGACCAAGCTTTTAATTTACTTAGGACTACCTTGTCTACAAACCCCATCTTCATCCACCATAGGTTTTCAGGACTTTTCCTAGCTTAAGTAAAGCCTCACCTTTAGGCTTTAAATTAATTAGCAGTACACTAATTTTAGTTTATATTTATGACAAATTCACATAAGATGTCTTATTAGTCCTAAGATCAAAATCAATATTGACATTTGTTTTAAAGCAGTGGACGTCTTCTATTTATAATGCCAAATTAATGACTAAAATAAACTGTGGTAAAATACCTCTCTAACGCTCCACCAACAGATAGGATTAATTTGATGCTTCAATAATCTTATTATTGTAACAACATAAAATGGCAAGACCTTTGCTAAGAATAGCCTCAACCAGTTGCAATAAAACATTATAGATGGTGTTCTTTTGTCTAATGGCTTTTATCGGACCAGGATCCACTATCATGTTTATTTTTGTGCTCTTAACCTGGAACATTCTCCTCTTCTATTTTATTGTTAACTTTTCCTGGTACCATTTAAATTATCAATTACTTTCTAAAAATAAAACTTTTCACGCATTTTTTTATTTTTAACATTTTAAGTTCCCTTGGGACTGCTGAACCATAATTTTAGGTTAAATCCTATTATATTCAGGTGAAAATGAAATCATGCCAAATTACATTGCCTTAGCACTGGAAGAATTCTGCAAGAAGAGCCAAAGAGCTAGTATTGGCCTTAGTGACAAAACATTTTGTTAATTAGATTGCTGATGTACCATTACTAATAATCTTGTAGTCTTCAAAGGAACAGACAAAAGTATAGACCAGGAATCCATAAAATTGGTGCTTTCTGCCAGATACTTCTAATGCTACCTGAAAAAGATTTTATTTTTTAAAGTTGTGTATTCTAGAGATAAGAAGATTATATATGTACACCAAAGGTTCCACTTCATTAAATGAAATACCATTCCTTTTTAATAAACAAGCCCAGACGTACCAAAAATTGAAAGATGAGATACCTACTAACCTAACCAGATCCTGAGCATCTCAAAATACTTTAGAAAAAAAGAAACTCTCAATTAAACAACTGCTTACCAGAGTGCTAATATATAATTATAGACTCTTTCTGCTAAGCATCACTTTTTGAAAATCAATTCAGCCTTGAAATTTAGCTCCACTAAAGAGATTTACAAAAACTATTAGCAAATATGGCAGGAAACCCCGCAAAAGATCCCGCGGGCTTGGCCAAATGAGCCAGCACCACCACCAAATGAAGCAACCCCGATTATCCACCTCAGGGTCAACAAGAATCACCCGCTCTCAAGCAGCGGCTGTGAAAGCAGGCACCACCTACCAACCTGGAGCTACTTCAACTAGCACCAGTTCACCTGATCGCACTTCTGCAACCTGCACGCCCAACAGCTCTGCATGCGCTACAATCCACCAACCTGCTGGGCCCCCTCCAACCAAGGAGGCCATCACCCACGCTGTTTTAATGGCGTCTGCTCAGTTGAATGCAACTCAGCCCATCCAGGCATTCACCTCTCTCATTGTGTCAGCTAATTCAGCCCCATCTATTATTGCTGACGCCGTGTTTCTGGCTCCCCCCATGAGGGGCGATACCCAGCTACCTGGCCCCCAAACCCTCAGATGTAAGGTTAGATTAGCTGCACATTCTGGTTCACTAAGCACCAAATTGGGACAATCTACTCTTCCCAATGGGGATTCAAATGGTTCAGATTTTGGAACTTCACACCAGTTCTAATCTCACCCGTCCCATTTAAACCCTGTAATCGGCACTTCTCAAGTTGGCACTTTATCTTCATATGCTGAAAACGACCAATTCACCAATCAGCCAGTGAGTTTTGCCCACGAATCACAGCAAATACTCAAGCTGAATTTACCCAAATAGATTGGGATGGTGATGAAACATCGTCCTCCTCCCAATTGGCTGGAGTTAGTTCCAATATGGATGGGCCTCCCCAATTTAGTGAGGCTAACAATCCGCCCCTCAATTCAATATGCCTCCAGAAACTGCTCAAACATTCCAGCAACAGTGGAACTCCACAAACTTGTCCAAACCACCAGCTCGCATTCAACCTGCAATTGCAGCCCAAAGCAAACACAAACATACCAAAGGAGCCACTGGGGAGTGGCAAAAACCTATGGCACCAACGCTACCCAAAGCTCATCCCCGTGAAGTGGCTTTTATTGCTGATGTTAAGAAGAAATGGGCCGAAACTAGAGCGCAAAAAGCTCTACCTCGCTCAACCCTCTCCCATGCGATTCACCTTTATTATGGGCATAACCCTGTTGAATTCTATATGGAGGATTACTTCTCATACTTTGTAGCGATTGCGGAGACATTCCCAACTAACACCACCATCCATGAATCAGTGGAGGGCCACTACATCGATGTGGGCTTCACTGAAGCTGCCCTTGCTGACCATGCTGCCACCCTCCAGGTCATTATTCCATGTGGGTCTCTTTGCATCACCCGCACACGCTCTCACCTGGAGAAAATTTCATGGATTACTTTTTCCACCCTACCAACTAATGTTGATCCTAAGTCTCTTAAACTGGCGCTCCATCGTAGTTTAATGGAGTTTGGGTCTTCTCTTTCAGTGGACTTTAGCGTCCCCTCTTACTATGCTCCCACCAAAAGAGCTCGCACTGCTAGGGCGTTGTTCATCCCCTCCCCCACTGTATCCCGCAACATTGAGGTTATTCATCGTGTGGCGGTAGTTGAGGCATGCCCTGAGATCTTTTTTGTCGACCCTGATTAGGCGCGCCCCTGGTGTTCATGGTGTAACGCCTTTGGACACCTGTATAGTGGCTGCACAGCTCGAAAACAAGCCCTCTTAGCCACCACCCAGGGGCCTAAACCAGGCCAAAAACGATCCCACGTGGCCGCAGCAGCAATTCCACAACCCAGACAATGGGTTCCCGTTCAAGACCTGTCCCCTGAGGCCTTACGCCTAGCAGTTGAAACAGCTAACCCCACTATTGGTATGGGATACCTTCGCGCTCATGCCCCCTTCCAGTGGGTACCCCCTCCAATCTCCCAGAGTCAACTCCCTCTCTCACCAAGCGCAAGGCATCTCCCACAGGGCGCCCCTCATCAGCCACCCCCACTCAGGGCTCCGCGGCACCCCCACCAACCCCCACCAGCGATTTATCGCATCAACCCTCAGATCCCAATGGAGCTATGCACACCAGCATGGACTGGCAACCCGCGGCCTGCGGTAGAGGTGCCACCTCAAAGAGTCCTACCCCAACCCCACAGTCCATTTCGCGCGGCTCCTTTGCAGTGTTGGAGGAAGTGAATATGGACTCAGACTCATCAAATGGGGACACCGCGGAGGTCGCCGTTGAGCACCCTCAGGTCCTTCCCCTGCAACGGAGCGGGGGCAGCATCCTAGGCTGGCTTACTGGGTCCTCTGCCCCCACCCTCTCCTTCCCCTCAGAACCCTCGACGCTCCTCACGGATTGCAGCTAATAGTCAAGCTAAAGGACTCAAAACTAGCCGCCTCACAGCAGCAGGTTTAAGCGCTGGCAACCCCCCAGGACATGGAGGGGAACAGCTATGAGTCCCCATGGCAGCACCCTGGCCCTGCAATCCATCAACGCAAATGGGTTGCGGGACTTTAAGCGGAGAGTCCGCCTCCCCCGCAACTTCAGGTCAGCACAAATTGACATCGCTGCTGTCCATGAGCCCCATATCCTCCCCCACGAACAATCTGCATGGAATGAACAGTTTAGAGGCAACTCCTTCTGGACAAACCATGCCGCCCTTATTGTTTTGAATCCCCAGGTTAAAACCCATTCTTTTTCACAATATCTAGGTGGCCGCCTCATACTGGCCAAAATCACCACTCCTAACTTCTCTTTCTTCGCTGCAAGCATCTACCTGCCTAATGCAGGTCGGGAGCAAAACTGGCTCTTGGAAGAACTCGTCCAACTTAATCTCCCACGGAATATAGTCCTCTTAGGAGATTTCAACACAACCATAAGTCGCGTCCATGACTCTTACCCCCCTGCAACAAAGGAACGCCCTGGATCAAGTAGCCTCCAGGATTTCCTTTGCCTGAGTGGCTTTATGGATGCATTTCCACCCTCCGCGTCTGGCCTAGGTTGCATGACTAGGATCCAGTATGATGGAGGAGCTTTCCAGTCAGCATCACGCATAGATATGGCACTGATTGGCCCCCTGCTAATTGGCCGCGTCTCCTCTCCCATCTCTCGTGACAACCATCTGAGTGATCACAGGTCACTCACCGTTGTACTCACCACCACACTTAGACTTTCACGTAGGTTCTGGCCTAGGATTGCCCCAGCTCTTCCCAACAACCCATTCACTAAGGAGAAGCTGTCTATGACCATCCGGGAGACTTTCACCTCCCCCCACCCCACCTGCTTGACCACAAGGCTAGATGGGCGGTGACTAAGGAGGGCATCACCCGCGTTGCTTACAACCGCGCCAAAGCCCAGATGACCGCAGCTCGCGCCAGAGTCAAAAGGGCGGAAGCCAGAATCAGACATCTGGAGTGAAACTGCCAGCCTTCGCCCTCTCCCAGTTGGTTGGAAGACTGGGAAGCGGCGCAGGAAGCACTCCTCTTGGAGCTCACACTGCAGGAAGAACGGGCAGCAAACTTTACAATATCTCGTTACTATTCTCAATGGGAACTCCCCACCCGCTTCTTCTTTCAGAAACAGAAAGCCCAGTCAACGGCGCAGGATATTACTGCACTGAAGATTGGCACTACAACCACTTCGGATAAGGAGGAAATCACGCAGGAACTACACCGCTTCTACTCCAGCCTCTTCCATGCCACCCAGGTGGACCCGTCGGACATCCAAGACTTCCTGTGGCGGGCTCCAGAGCCGCCCATTGACCCACGGGCTGATGAGGCTCTACTGGCGCCTATTTCAATCCAGGAGGTGATGGAAACTCTTCTGAAATCCCCACGGCTTAAAGCCCCAGGCCCAGATGGGATACCCTTCGAGGTGTACCTTCTGGAACCTGCGGTGATAGCTAGAACCCTCCGCGATCTCTTCGCTGCACTCTTGGTGAATGGCGAGGTCCTCCCTGACTCCAGAGGCTCAATCACGACCCTCATTTACAAGAAGTCAGACCGTGAAAACCTTGCGAACTGGCGCCCCATAGCGTTGATCAACACAGACCACAAGCTCTTCACGAAGCTTCTGGCCAACCGCATCACCAAATGGGTGTCACCTCGTCTCTCCCCATCACAGCACGGTTTTATTCCGGGGAGGTCGTTATGGGACAACTATAATGACCTTCGCGTGACTTTGACTGCTAACTCTCGTAAGGTGAATGGCTTTGTGGCTCTCCTGGATATGGAGAAAGCATATGATTGGGCGGCCTGGAAGTATATTGATGCTTCCCTGCCCGCTTCCATCTCCCCCCGCAGCTAGGCGCTCGATATCAGCGCTCTATGACCAGCTCCACACCAGAGTCCTGGCGCCAATGGGTTTTACAGCGGCAGTACCAGTTGGACAAGGTCTCCGGCAAGGGGACCCCCTGAGCCCTATCTTTTTTAACATCACCCTCGACCCCCTCTTGGCCTCCTTACAGGACAAGCTAACAGGGATTCTGGTCCCAGGTAAAGCCCCACCCGCACCATGGCATTTGCAGATGACACCGCCATTGCATTTGGTTGCCCTGGGGATGTTGCCCTTGCTGCTGTGACCATTGAGAGGTACACCAAGGCGTCCAACGCCATGGTCAACACCTCCAAGACAACAGTTGTACAGGTCAGCTCCCCCACCTTCCCCCACCATTTGGTATTGAACCTGTGCGCGGTACCTTCCGTCACCTGGGCGTTCTCACCAACCAACAAGGAGTTGCGCTAAAAGACAATGAGGACTTGCTCCTCACAGCAGTTAACTCCAGGATTGCCAGCTGGAACTGGCGGCACATCACCCCCCAGGGTCGAGCTCTGAAGGCCAATGTTTTCCTCCTCTCCAAAGTCTGGTTCCTAGCGCACGTCTGCCCATTCACAGATGCCTTTTATATGCGGCTCAATGTACTTCTCCGCTGTTGGATCTGGGGATCAAACCATCCACCAATGGCCCTCTCAACCATTGCCCAACCCTGCAATGAAGGGGGCCTAGGGCTTCAGGACACGCAATCCCACGCCACCACAATCTTCCTGAAGTTCCTATGGCCGATTGTCTGCTGGGACGCGACCCCCATGCCCCAATGGGCGCCCGCCCTCCGCCAGTCAGTGTCAGCAGCTCTGGGTCTTCCTAGAGCATCTCTGACCTCATTAGGGGAGTGGCTCACAAACCACCCAGGCCATCGTCTGAAACCATCCTCATCCACCTACTGGAACCAGGCTCTCCTTGCCCTGAAACTAGTAGGCGCACAGACCCACCATGTCTTCCCATACAGAAGGGATGGCCCTGGCCTCAGCCCCCGTCGCCATTCAATTGTGCACAATGGACAAGTTGTCACAACTCGCCTCAACCCCCAAGGTCGTCCTCCCATCCGCCCAAGACTCCTTGAGCTCCTCCCTCCCTCCGTGAGATTTGACCTTAAGGAATTGTGGAAGGACGTCTATCACCCCATCCTGTCAGCAAAGGTGTCCAACATCTTATGGAGGGTGCTCCACTGTTCATACAGGACAGGGGATCGACCTGGCCCTACCTTCCAGCACTGAAGCTGCCCCCACTGTGCGGAGCCTATTGACTCCCACCTCCATCGTTTTTTCACCTGTCCAGGTGTCGCCGCATTTTGGCCAAAGGCCCGTGCGCTCCTCCATGCTCAGTCCTGGTCTGGACACCCTGTGCAAGACCTCATGTTCGAGCAGACGTTGCCTGGTTGCCACCAGCCCCTCTGTGTCCTCGCCTATGCCACAGCCATCTGGACCATCCATAACTCCTTCCTTTGTGCTGCCTTTGACCAGCAGGTGTGGACCCTTCCACACATGATCACCCACTTTCAGGTACACTTTGAGATGGCCCTGAAGGTCTGCACTATGTCGCCAACCCTCCCCCGCTCAGTTGTCACTGCAGCACGGCTCTGGCGCGCAAACCCCTCTCCCTTTCTCGATGCCTCCTCCCTCCCCTTCCCTCACCTCAGGCTCTTAGGAGCCCAGGCGTAATTTAATAAACATCAATGAATCCCCCCTCGGGTTGGGACCATCTAGTACTAAAAAAAGATATGATTATAGAACTTTAGACGTCAAACCATAACAACTCCCCTTAATTCTAACGTGATTTTGAATACCAGACCCCTATCAAACCATATTTAATGCTATTGAGCACTTTAAGGAGCATATAAAAAAATCCAATAGTAATTAAAATAAACCTCTTCACTATTCCAAAACCAAACAAAGTAAAAAAAGCTCTTCTGAGGCTCCCCAATACTAATAACTTTTTTGAATTGGTTGAACTGATCAACTATGTGCACATTTTGTTTCCATGTTATAAATCACCTCATTGTTCTGACAATATATTGATACAGACAAACTGTATACCTATGCACTTATTTGTTTCCCTGCATCAAAGCTCAAAATGTGCCCCAATAAAAAATCAGAAAAACCAAACTAGAAGCCTCTGCACCCCTTTTGCTTCCCTGTACCAAGACTACTTGCTGTTCTTACATAATTGGGACATCCAAACTAGATGCCTACGTTCCCCTTTTGCTAGCCTGCACTGAGGCTTGTTGCTGCCTTGACAATGAAATTATTTCATATGAGCCAGATGCCTCCATGCCAATTTTTGCTTCCCTGCGCTGAGGCTTATGCTGCTCCAATCGTGATATTGGCAGCCAAACAGGATGTCTCAGCGCCCAACACGTTTATTCCCACTGAGACATTGTATTCCAAAAAAGGCATCAGACCAGAAGAATAAAATGATTTGGCGCCAGGTTGTTTAACTCAGTTGAGGCCAACATTACCTAATAGTCTGTTCAGACCATAAAGCTTAAGCCCTCAAAAAAAACCACATTTGTTTTCCAACTTCTTTATATAAACATAAAAGTATCTATTTAATTTCCAATAGTATTTTAATTTTTACCATCGACATTAAGGAGCTAAAATTCTCTACCCTGTCTCACCTAGGTCAAGGTGGGTTCAGAAAAGTTAACGCTTGACCATCTTAAAATTTTGAGCAAAGATATGCTCAAAATCTCCTGCCCTTAATGACATTCCAGTCAAAAAAAGTGTTTAAACAACTTTTTACCTCATTGGTTTTATCAAATTCTTTAATTAAATGCTTTTTAATTTAAGTTTGTATTTACCTGTTGACACTATGAACTTTAATCCAACAAAATAAAGTGGGTATGAAACTCATGCCAAGTTTCCAATGACTCAAGATGGTTTTAGGGAATTGCCAGAAAAAATGTTGATAATACAGTGACAGATCTCCAAGCAATAAAAATTAACCGCATTTAAATTTGAGGGCACACCACTGATTATTAGCATAGTTATGTTGGATCCACTTGGCAATATCTGTAACAGATCAGGCTGCACCTGAACATCACATTGCTTTAGATCAGGAGGCACTCAATCCGCACGTTGCTTATATAGGAAGGGCCTCTAATAGGAGAAGTGTCAGAGGATAATTTGAGGAAGTCAGAGTTGGTGGTGAGTCAGATAGGGAGTTGTATGATCGAGGGTGAGAGATTTGATGTTCCAAAAATGAGATGCATCTGAGAAAATATGACGTTGGGGTTAAAGACAGCGTGGATGATGATCTGGTGGGATGTGAAGTCTTTGTGAGTGATGTTTTGAATGGTGTTAAAGAGAGCCTAGTGTAGAGGGAGCTTATTACAATACTAGCAGAGTGCTACTTATTAGGGGATGGTTGGGGCCTAAATGGCCAGTTGCGTCTTCTAAGAAAAATCAAAAAAATTAAAATAAAATCGCTTGCTGTTATAAATCTTATTTATTAATATTATAATATTGGATCGAAGTGATGAGCTTAACTAGTGAGCTTTGCGTGGAGTTGGCGTCATTCTCAGCCCTCTTATGGAGCCAGAACCTGCTGTTGATGTGCAGCGTCATGGGAACAATGGTGCGGGAATATGTGGCAATGATGAGGCATGTCAGGAGGGTTTGGGGATGGGCTTCTGAAGGCCTGTCCCTAGTATGGTCAGCAACATGGCTCTTACTACCCAATTCCTTTGTGGCATATTGGTGTGAGCCCACCTGTTACATTAGACACAACTTGAATAAGTTTTTGTTGATCTTGTGGGGCCTTAAGAAGAGGTGGTAGCCCCAGGAGGGGGGGAGTGGTATCGCCATGTTTTGACAGTGGTGATGGTGTGATTCTCATTAAAATTCGTGATAAGAGAGGTGGTTTGGGTATGTGGCATGAGACCTGTGGAGGTGGGGGAGAGCCATGGAGTAACTAAATTTCCAAAAGGTCAGGCAGCATTGCCTATGGAAGCTTTGGATCAAATTCATCATGTGGTATCACAAGTCTGGTTTCAGGTGCAGTTGGCTCAAGCGACAGGAGAAGAGACCCCTTTCTCAAAGCAGATTGCACAAATTATGGAGGTGTTACCATCGGACCTGGAAGGGTGGGTGCAAGAACCGATGAGGAGCAAGGTCGCCTTCAAGGTTCCATGATAAGTGTGTCAACTGGATTGACCAGACCTGTCCATTTGAGGCACATGATGAGGCGTGGTTGGCTTTGTTGACAGTGAGTCAGGGGCGAGGATTGGTTGAAGAATATGCACAGATTTTCCAACCATTAGTGAAAGCAGCATGAGTACTGGATTCACAATCATTGCAAATGTTTTGACAGGGCTGCAGTGGATATGTTTGAAGCTATGGTGGCAGCCAAAGTTCAGAGTACATTGGCTGAGGAAATCGTGTTGGTGGCACATATTGAGAAACAATTGGTCTTGGCTTGAAACTGGCGGGAGGATTCTATGTCTCCAGGAAGGTCCCAGTCGCCTGCTTTGGCTCATAGAGGGCAAGTAGGTGGCAGGGATCAACCAAAAAAACTATGGAATTATCCATGGAGGGTTCTGCCAGGGGAAACGTTGACGAGTCAGGGAGAACAGGAGGTCAGGGACCTGGGAAGAACAATGGTCATAAACCAACCTTACCTGCAAATTTGCAATCTGAGAATGCTTTAAACATTTAATCTACTTCTTCGCTTTATCCTAGGTTATCTCGGTGGAGTTATATTTGCAAGGTTGGACGAAGAGGGCGTTGGCCCTGGTGGATACAGAGGATGAGGAAAACTATGTGGAATTTGCACTGGAAGAAAGTTTGAAGTTAAAAAGCAGAAGGGTCCTGAGATTGTTCTTGCCAACTTGTCTAGGAAGGCTCCTCATGGCGTTTGGTGCCTTGGGTAGTTGTTTGACAGAACATTTGTTTCAAAGAGAGTTTCTGTTCAATCTGGAATCTAGCCCATCCTGTGGTATTGGGGATGCGGTGATGGCATTTTTTCTGGCCCCAGGTTGATCCGCCATTTAATACAATTATTTTGAATCCTCAGATGGGGCCTAAGATGAGGTACGAGATGGAGGTTGGAAATGATGCGCCAAGTAGACTCAGAAATATGGGTGGAATTCAGTAGGGAGAGTTACTGGCTGAATATAGCGACTTTGTGGGTGTATTTTGTCCTATCATGAACTCGCCTTTTTCACCTACTGGTTCTTTTGCACTTTCATTCTGGTTTAAGGAAGGTTCAGAGCTTCCCCGGGGATGTCCAGTATATCCTCTTAACCTATGAGCAAAAGGAGCGTTGGAGAGCCATGTGAAATCAATGTTGAACAAAGGTTCAATTGAGCCTTCTCTGTTGATAATTGTGTCTCCAATATTACTAATGCCAAAAGTGAGTGGTGAACTGTGCCATACATGAATTTCTGATGTCTGAGTATGGTCACTGAGCCCAATCCATATCTGATGCCTTTTTTGGAGTTTATTCTCCAAACGGTTACCAGATACACCATTTTTACAAAGTTAGACCTTGTGGATGCATCAATCAGGTACCAGTGAGACTTGAACATCAAAAACACACAATGTTTAAGTGTCACTTAGGGGTGTACCAATATTGTGTGATGCCATTCGGTCTTAGAAACGCCCAAGTAGTGTTTCAGCAGATGATCAATCATGTCCTTGAAGGGATGATCAGTTGATGCTGTGCCGCCTATATGGATGATATCTTGGTGTTTTTTGCGGTCCCAAGAGGAAAATGTCCAAGATGCTCAGGAAGTTCTGGTGGCAATTGGCTGGATGGGTCTGATATTGAAAACTTCCAAGTGCAAATTCAATCAAAGTTTGGTGACGTTCCTAGGCAAAGTGGTATTCCAGAATGGGTTAGAAGTATGTCCAGATAAACTGCGTGCACTATGAGCATGGAAGGCCTCTACTGATTGTATGGGGTGCAGAGTTTTTTTTGGGAACATTGAACTTAATATGGCGGTTTGTGTGAAATCTATCCCAAATGGTCTTGCCTCTCATGCATCTAACGCAGGATGTTCCATTTGTGTGGGAAGAAAATAGGAGCAGGCATTCGAATTATTAAAGGATAAGTTAATTATGGCGCCCGTCTTGGCCCATCCAAATCCTGGGAAGCCATTCATGGTAGAAACCAATGCTTAAAATTATGCGATAGGTGTGGTGTTACTACAGGAGGGAGAAGACGGGCTCAAAAATCCCATTTGTTATTTTAGCTGCAAGATGATCCCCACAAAACTAATTACCCAATATATGATAAGGAACTTTTGGTGGTGATGGCGGCATTGTGGAAATGTCAGCACCACCTGCTCTATGCCTGTTGGGATTTTTGCCCATATTCCTAGCCTGCTAGATTACCTGGTGTTGCTAGGGGAAAATTCCCTAAGGCGAAGTGATTCAGAAATCTATTGGCCCAAGTTTCGGAGGAACTACATTTGGGGGATTTTGGATATTTTCCTGATTGTATCCATCCGGGATCAATCCAGATGAATACTTAAGATCTCATCAGGCAGCGTTGCCGAAAAAATAGGGGCATCTGAAAGTGATTAACTATCAGGTGTACCAATTGGGATTGGTCAGGTTTTATCACTGACTGATTGGGAATGAATAATAAGTTGTGAGGCGAGTGATGCTGCCTGCAACTAGCGAATCAATTGGTTGGTAAGAGAACTGCCAAAATGTGTAATAAGTCCCATTACCTAAGAAGGTCGCTAGCCATTATGGTTGGTTCACTTGGATTGAGAGGAAAACGTTAAGGACACGTTTTCCAACTCTACACATTTGAGGTATCAAGGATGTCCAATGATGAAATCCTAGACAGGATGGGGAAGACCATAACTGCCAAGATGAGGATGGGTGATATAACAGCAATGGCTGCCTTTTCATTGAAGAGGTATCAACAAAGGGTTAGACAGCTGAATCCCCCACTATATAGTTCCCTAGGATTTATTATAATAAAAAACATTAAATTGGAATAGATACAGATCAGCTAGACTTTCCATTTAGTTTCACCCATCCTGGGGTTGATACAGGTGATAAGGATTTAATCAGTCATGTGGACCAAGATCCTTGTATATCAAGAAGCCAGAAGATAAAGGAAACTTTAAAAAACATTATCTACAAAACCCAACTTTTTAGATAAATAGTACTAAAATCAATTCAGTGTATAGTTAGACTATCAGCTTCTATTGTGTAGTTCTATCTCAAGGATATTATTGCAGAGGGCAATAATTGGAAGACTCTCAGAGAGAAGGGTAAATATATGAGTGGGGATCTAGAGATGAAGAAACCACAATTAGGGATAGCTGCCAAATGTGTGTTGGGCCAAGAGAGACTGTCACTGGGGAATCTTAGCGAAGAATGGGTGGACAAGAGTATAGGGAACGAATCCCTATGAGTATGACTTCAAGAGTATTTAATTGGAAATACTGGCCAAGCGTTGGGCCAAAATATAGTTTTCTCAACTATAGATAATAGTCTCTATACTATTATCAATTAATAATACATTCTATACAATATGACAAAGTGCACAAGGAAATCAAACCTGTGCAGTAAAAAGGTTACTGGGTTGCTGGCCAATAAACAACCTAGAGTAAATTTTTACAAGTTGGTGCTCACTACAGGGGTAGTTGAGTTGAAGAACATAGAAAATGATGTTCTATGAAGATGTTTTCAATTTTGGAAATAAGTTACTGAATGAATTAACAAAAATAGAATGTGAAGAGGATCACATTCAGTGGCATTCACCCAGCTCAGCCGTGGAGCTCTGAGTGAAGCAAAATGGAGATACTCAATATTTTGGAAAAGGACTTGCAGCCTAGATATGGAACTATCTAGTGCTGCAAGGAAATCAGTTCCACCAGACATCTACTTGAGATGAAGAGTAGCAGGAGGCCAACTCGGGTTGGAATTGGGCCCACTGGAAATAGTCCTGAGGAAAATCAGGATCAACTTAGGTTGAATTTGGATCCGCT
The DNA here is from genome assembly GCA_022478985.1 of Massospora cicadina. Lineage (NCBI taxonomy): Eukaryota > Fungi > Entomophthoromycota > Entomophthoromycetes > Entomophthorales > Entomophthoraceae > Massospora > Massospora cicadina. Next base: position 48,759 of record JAKSZP010000636.1, read on the forward strand.
TTAAATAGTCCTGAGGAGAGAGTGTTTAGATGAGGCATTGAATGAAATAGGAAGCAATAAATCCAGAGAATTGGATTGCCATACCAAAGAAGAATTTAGGTAAA